>LS057579.1:0-10804 GCA_900241095.1 Acartia tonsa
GGGGAAGGTTGTGTACAAGAAGGACAGGAAGAAACAGAAGCCAGAAGACTTCTGGGGCGGTCACATCAGGTAATTTTGGAGGCGCTGGAAAGTGTAATTTGTAACGTAAAAAAATGCGTCTAAATTCATTTTTTGGGGTTTTCTTTCTCAATTCTCCACTTATATCTTATTAATTTTGAGAATTACTAGCTGATTCGCTTCTAGCATTTAGGGGCTTCGCCCCTAGAGGTATTTTGAAAAATATATATAATCGTTGGTTTAATCACAACAGTTACCTGAAGAGTAGAACAAGCTCATCGGTTACCGAGATATTAAGTTTCAGACAGACAGACATCGTCCTACTTTGTTTATAGAGTAACTTAACTCATATTTTTTTTATTTATAATAAGATGTCTCTAAAAATAATGTTTATCATAAAAGCAAGTTGTAAAAAAAAGGTACATTTCCTTGTTTTAGGAAAACTACTTAATATCAAAGTCCGTCCGTCTGTCTATATCAAAGAAAATATTATTTATTCTACTGCTTGTTTTCGAAATAAATTGATGATAACGTTATCGATAATGGATTTATTTCGGCTGGATTAAAACCGGTTCTGAGCTTGAATAAAAAATTATACATCGTATCGTATTATAGAGAATTTTCCGTTAAAAGCAAAAGAAATAAAAATAAAGGATTAATCCCTGCTTTGTTGGCCCGGGCCTTCGATCCTTCGGAGCTAACTGAATTAATCCTATCATTTTTAACTTTACTGCCTTCGAAAAACTTTCTATTAAACAATAAAAAAAATTAGATTAACTTTATTTATGAAAATGAATCAATTTGTTATTACTGCGCAATTTCTAAAATTTCTTGTCCTTATTTTTTTTATGATTGTTGCCATTATAAAGGAAATTGATGTGTCTATATTATTTTTGTTATTAAAACATTAGTTTTATGTTTTATTAAATGTTTAAACAACAACATATACTGTTGGTTTTTTTTATCAATGGTTTGCTAGCCGCTTCAGACATTGTATGAGGGCGAAGGTCCCCAAAATTTTACAATAACCAAATTTTATCGTTGACTTAACAACTTTGGGGACTTTGGTAAATTGTGATTGGGTGATTTATTAATTTAAGTATTCAAACGTTTATTAATTAATCAACAAAAGGACTTTTTTGTGTATCATCACTGGGATGTACATCAATTTATCTGTCATTGTTTTATCCCTTTAAATCCTGGAAACTTTTTTTGAGGGTTGGGGGAAGTAATCACCCCACCCACTAAATTTCAACCCTGGGGTAAATTTTCAATGGGGGGTAGTAAAACACTTTTTTTGCAATATTATACCCACTCAACATTGAACTTTACCACACCCTAACCCCCCTAAAAATAAGTTTTTGACTCTTGATACTTACAAATTGACTTTGTAACAAAAAACTTCGGCTGAAACTAGCTGAAGCTGTCGATCTCTATTTTTAAATTTCCTTATTGGTATTATTTTTCTATGTTGCATAAAAACATTTTTTTAAGAAAACAAAAATAATGCAACAATAACAATTATGTCCTGAAGTAGCGCAACAATAAATAAGATTTTAGATAACATAAAAAAAGTAAAGTATAGTACAGAAAAAATTTTGTAGAGAATGTTTTAGAAAACTTTTTAAAAATTTTGTGGCTTTAGTCTTGTAAATCTCATTGTATTTAAATTAATGGACGTACATACATACTCTAATTATTGAGTAGCAGCTCCAATAAAAAAAACTGGAAGGATGTAGACACACTCTAGTTATAGTGTAGCACCGCTGCTACGAAAGTGGAAGTACGTACAGAAACACCCTAGTTTTAGAGTAGTGGAACTACTAAGAAACTGCAAGGACATAAAGACCCACCCAAGTTATAGAGTAGCTGTGCTACTAGTTAATTCAAGGACAAACATACACACTCGAGTTTTAATGTAGCTACGATTCTTGGGGGAAAAAAAACATAAAAATGTTGAAAATTGCACCGTAAATGTCAACAAAAATCTTCTAGTAAAACTTTTACATTCTAAAAATTTCAAAATATAAAGTAAACAGATGTGGCAAATTCAGGGTTCTGAAGGGATAAGACATTCGACAAAAAATCGATATAAATCCCCATTGATAATAAACAAAATTATCCCTTTGTATTTTAACTGTTGGCTTAAAAACGTTTGAACATTCAACCTAATGATCCAAAAAATTAAAATTTAATAAAAGAACTTAAAGTTTTAGATACAACGAATGAGAAAATGTAACCAATCAAAATTTAACAAAAGTACCCCCAAAGTTTTAAAATTAACGAATTATAAAATGTTGCATAAACTTTGGGTACTAAAATGATAAACAGTCTAAAGTCCCCTCCCTCCCTCAACAAGTTTAAAGATTTATTTTCAATATAAAAAACAAGAATGAAAATTTACATATAGCGAAGCCAAATACTAAGCTATGAGGAGATATACTCTAATACTGCAAAAAAAAACTTCTTTTAACTTTACTTGAAAGGGTGGAGAGGTTAGGAAAATAGCCTTAAATCAACCCAAATCATTGAAAAAGCTTCTATAAAAAATAAAACCCATATAAACAAGCAATTTATGAGATACTTATCTGTAGTTAAAATAAATAAGTTAAATAAAAGTTTTTTTAGGTGAAGGTATTTATGAATTTAATTTCTATCTCTTCACTCAGGGCTATTCAATATTCATGGATTTTATTCTAAAAAGTTGGTAATTTTTTAAAAATCTTTATAAACCAAGATGATTAAACTATCAAAGTGTTTTTGGTATTAGAATAGTTAATTATCGCATCGTATTCTAGTCAGCTTCCGGTCGATATTGAAATAAAAATTAAAATGAAAGTTTAAAACCAGATTTGTTAGACCAAAGGGGCCGAAAGCTTGGGCTAGCTAAACTTGTAATAATGATTTTTATTTTAATATTCATGGAATACGTCTGTAATACGATACTATACATGATTTTTCAATATGGCTGGAAGCCGGCTCTAACCTAGTGGATATTGATCGGTTTTTAAAGTCAAACAGGAAAATAATTTCTAGACGATCAATGGGGTTTGTATGTTTGGAAACGAAAGGACAGTAATCTTTTTTCATTTTAAAAATAAAGAGAGAGCGAAGGGACAATGGGGCTGTTGATTACCAACAATAGTCCCCAAAGTTTTATAATAACGTTTTCCTATTCGTTGGCTTGGCAACTTTGGGGTCTTTAGTGAATTTGAATGCTTGGTTCATAAGATTGAGTGTTCAAACGTTTCAACCCCTAATTTTAATCAACTTAAAGGGTAATTTTATGTATCATCATTGGGGATGTACATCAATTTATCAGACATTGTCTTATCCCTTTAGATCCCTGTTAATCTTGATAATACTAATCCTAGTGTATTAAGTAGTAATTTGTTTTGTCTGTAGCTTAAGATTTCTATAACTGCTTAACAGATTGGGTTCTCCATTTATGGCAACTTTACATAGGTCCAAAGGATAATCTTAGGCTATTTTATTTTTAAATTTACGTCTTGGGATGGTTTTATACTATTTTTATGCTTTTACTAACTTTAAGGATAGATCTCCTAAATGCTTCGGGCGCAGCCGCTAGTATTTAAATTTCCCAACTTTTTGATAAAACTCTTTGACTGAAAGTATGGTGTTTCTTATAGGCTATTGAATTTTAACTACTTTATAATTTACTTTTAGTGGTAGCATGGTGAAGCTACTCTCTATATATGGCTTATTTGTTTGTATGTTCGTTAGTTGGTTTTATTAGGTGCTTGTGAGCCAAGCTTAAGTATTCAGTGCAAGTATTTATCCTCAATTATGATAAACAAAATTGCCCTTTTTATATTTCAAATTATTGTTCTAAAAGCTTGGACACTTTCAGTTTTGATCCAATCAATCACAATTCAGTATAAGCACCCAATGTTTTTGAGCCAACAAATTAGATTACGCGGTGATAAAAATTCGGGCACCTGTGAAAAGTCACACATCTAATATGGTGGATAGTAATATTTTAACGTCTTTTGATATACCGTAATTTAGACCAATCTATGTTTTTAATGAAAATTTTAATGCTTGTTTAGTAATTTTGTTTTTATAAACTACTAAGATTTTTATAAGTTACTAAATACTGAAAATCATCTTATAAGAGTAATTTAACTATTTATCATTTTAAAAGTAATATTATTAATATCTGTCTGAGTCAGGGTTGGCATAATAAACGAGGGGGGTGGAAGGACCTATGATAAACTACGCTATAAAGGAGAACCATAACGGTTAGTAAGATTCTTTGATACAGATATCTACTGTTACTTCATTATAAGGATTTATAGATTTTTCAAAAATTCCAAATAATCTTTAAAAATAAATAAAACCTCTCAAAGAAACATAAAATCCCGGGTTTTATTAAAAGCCCCAACAGGGTTGGGTTATTTAAAAATAAACCGGGTCTGAGTGTCTGTAGTATGAGAACTCGCTAACTGCTGAATCGATATGGTTTTCTTTTATTTCCAATGAATATATGAAGGTGCGGGAAAGTTTTATAATTATTTTTGAGGAGGGTTCTTTAACCCTCCCATGAGATATTTACCCTGGAAAAATACCCCCACCCAAAAAAGGTTTGTTTCTTTTCAAAAATTAATCAAAAAATAAAACGCCTCTCCCCGCCTCCCTTCTTTCCCTCAAGTGCAACCTGAAGCCTCTAGGGGAGTAGCCTCCGTAGCAATTATGCCTATAATGTTGCTTTTTATCTATTACCATAATGTTTTAATTCAATATTTTATTGAAAATCATCTAATAATTGTAATTTATAATGATATCCAGGGATCTAAAGGGATAAGACAATTGCCTTTATATTAATTTATATCCCCAATGGTGATCACAGATAATTCCCCTTCTGTAGATTACAATTAGTGGTTGCAACGTTTTGACACTCAACTAAATGGACCAACCAATCAAAAGTTAATAAAAGTCCCCAAAGTTGTTTAATAAATGAATAAGAAAAAGTTAATAAAGGAACTAGTGTAATAAACAGCCTAATGTCCCCTCCCTTCCTGAATGATGTCTAGATAAAAGTAGCGCAGCAATAAATGACTTTTTAATAAAAAATGAACAGTATACTACAATACAGTATTAATACAGAAAATATTTTGTAAAACCAGAAAAGATGGGAACATTGAACAGTAAATTTTGAAGGTCCCGAAAGTTTTAAAAGACATTTTAACATTTGTTAACTGAGAAAATATTAATTAAAATCTTTATTGGGTAGTAAAAATTAGCAGTGTCCAAACGAAATGAAATATTAATTTATCACCCACTGTTCTATCCCTGTATTTTTTCTCCGTTTAAAATTCAATGTCAAGTATAAGAGATAAAAAAGTGCTCTTTCCAAACTACAAATTTATGTAAAAATATTTGGTTAAAAAAAACTATTTATAATACAAAGTAGAATCATGTCTGTCCGTCTGAAGCTTAAGATCTTGGTAACCACTGAACCGATTAGATTCTACTCTAGAGGGAATATACCTACTGTGGTGGTTTTAAGCTCTTTTCTTGGAGGGTGGGATATCCCAAAATCCCCCAAAAAACAAAGAAATTCCCCTTCCCCTAATTTTTTCTTCTTTATAAATTTAAAAAAAAATATTTTTTAATTTTTTTAATTTTTTTTGTGTAAATAATGTGTTCACAAAAAATTCTTTAAAACGGGGCGAAGCCTCTAGTAAATGATATTTTACTCTTTACACCTTCAATTTTAGTTTTAAAGAGAAAAATTAAAACAACTTTCCTTCTTTTCTTGGGGGTCATTCTGATTTTGAGTTCTTTTGGGAGGGTAGTGATAACCTCCCCCAAAATATTTATAAGCCTTCACTGAACCTATGAAAAGCTACACTGTAAAGGAGAGCCATATCTGTTCAGTGGCTAGCAATATTCTTTGGTACAACAGACAGACAGACAGACACAAATCCTATTACTTTTGTTTAAGAGTTTGCGATTCTGGTGCCTTTTTACTGTTGGAACTTACAGTAAACAGAAAATTTGACGAATTATTCCAATTATAAAATAATTTATTGCAGAAATGGTCACGGGTCTTAAGGGATAAAACAATGGATGATTATAAATTGATATACATCCCCAAAGATGATAAACTAAATTACTTTTTATGTAAATTGAATTATTTGTTGAAAAGTTTGGATACTAATAGTTTTAAACCAAGAAATTTTGGAACCAACGAATAAAATAAAGCGGTGACCTCTCCCTCCATCTTAATTTTACTTAATAAACATTTATTACGAGGCAGTGACAGACTCCAACTGTGGATAACCTGCGCTTTTGAAATTCACTAAATTTATGTACTATGATAATAAACTTAATTATGCAACTAATTTTTGTTCGTCTCAATTGCTTTCAACCTATTGATTTATAGCCAAGATAGACATTTCACTTAATTTTGTGCTTTAAGGTTAAATTAAGAAAATAGGCACACACAAAATCTGCGGCCGTAGCTTAACGCGTAGGGCATATGCTCGTCGTTGGGAGGTGATTTGTTCGAATCTCATCCATAACTGAAGGAATTCTACTGCTGCCAAGTGAAAAACACGACATTAGGAAATGCCTTAGCCCAAAACAGGCGCAACTCATTACCTCGCTATGCTAGAAAATTGCAGACAAATGTCGTGCAATCAAAGAGTTGGTTTTCTTTTGGGTGTTACTTGGCCTAATACCCTGGTTGTTAGAACAGAAAAGAAGAGATTAGCTCCACTTAGTTATCGTATATTATTAATTGGACCTGATGTTAAAGTGTTTTGGGCAATTGCCTCGCCCGTGCTGGATAATTGTACCCTCAACAAACCCTTATAATAAAGTAACTGGATGTGTGTATGTCTGTCTGTACCAAAGGATCTCGCTATTCGCTGAACCGATCGGGTTCTCCTTAACAGGGTAGCTTCTCATATGTAAAAAAAAATTACTCCTCCAAATTTTTTTTTTATTTTCTGGTTTTCAAATTCTACTCTTCCCTCCTTAAGTGCCCCTAGAGGCTCGCTAGTTTTTAAATATAGATGTATAATCCAGACAACTACCTGGATCCGGTCTGCTAGCAAATTGATTTCTGTTTTTTTTGTTGCGATTTGGCAGTTTTAATATTTACGACTCCCTTGGCTGATTTTAAAGACCTAATTAAAAGTTTGCACAAAGTCTACGGGTTAGGGACAAACAGTTATTTACCCTTCCTCCCTCTAATATTTTACTTTAATATATAATCAATGGAAGTAAAGTTAATTTATATTGCAATTTTTTATTTCAACATCATGAATTGCATAAGAAATAAATGGCACAATTAAATTTCTTTTTCAAATTAGAATTTTGATTGATAACAAATAATTGTATATAACTATTATTATTGAAACAGTTATCATCGCATCAGGGAGGGAGGGGACATTGGGCTTTTTGTTAAATGAGTCCCCAAAGTGTCATAAAAACGTTTTCTTATTCGTTGGCTTAACAACTTTGAGGGGCTTTTATAAATTTTGATTGGTTTATTCATCAAGTTTAGTGTCCAAACGTTTTAGCCAATAATTATAATCTACAGAAGGGGACATTGGTGTATTATCATTGGGTATTCATATCAATTTATTAGCCATTTCTTTATCCCCTCAGATAAATTCAAAGAGTTGGTTTTAAGTTGGGTGGTACATTATATATAATACCTTGGGCTTTTGACGTGTTACAGTGGAATTCACAGGCAAAGTATGTTCAAGGTGGCGTGGAGAGGATTTGCACCCAAAGCGCCACTTAGCCCTCAAAAATGTCATTATCTTTGTCTTTGAAAGCTTGTTTTATGGTTTTGTCACTTTTCTTATACAGTTTTGAGTCTGGTTCAATAGTCATTATGTATTTCACTTTTGAAGTTAACAATTAGTGGTTAGATTGTTTTGACACTCAACTGAATGAACCAACCAACCCAAATTTAATTAAAGTTCACATTTTTCTTAGGCCAATGAATAAGAAAACCTTAGTATAATGGGAAAATATGGTTCCAGGACAAACGCAGGAATCCCAAACGTCGGAGTGGACAAACGCGGGATTGTTAAAATATTAATTTAATTATGTATTTTTATACAGGTTAGGTTAGGTTAAGATATGAATATACAAAAAGGCCCCCCGCAGGGGCTAGGCATTGAAAAAAACTATTAATAGTTTAAAATAGGAAAGGTTAGGTTAAGTATCAACTCTTGCGTTTGTCCACTCCGACGTTTGGGACTTCTGCGTTTGTCGTTTTATAAGTATATGTATATATCAACCACCTGTCTGAAAAACTTTAAAACCTATCTATTAATAAAATAGCCTAAAACCATCCCTAGACCTGTGTTAAGCTTCCCTGAAATGGATAAATAAATTTGTTTAGTAGTTATAAAAATCTCAAGTTGCTGACAAAAAATTTACTGTTTTATTTAGCTTTACCACTTGTGTGGGGAGAGTTAAATTATCTTGGAAGGGTTGTGGTATCCTCACACAAAATAGTTTTAAACCTTCTCAGGAAGAGCTACCCTGTAAAGGAGAACCATATCGATTCAGCAGTATACACATACAGACAGACGGACATCATGTTACTTTATTATAAGGATTTAAGGATGTCACGTGCCTGACTGAATGACTTTAGAACCGACGTTTAATGATTTAATTTGTAAACTGTTTAAGAGATAAATTAAACATAATTGCCGTTTCAAAGATATTTTAATAGGGTTTAGAAAATTAATATTTTTTTGGCCGTTAAGATCTCCCTAACCACTAAACCGATTAGGTTCTTCAATTAGAGATACCTTCTACAGGGGTGAGTTATTTTTGGATGAGGAGAGGAGGAGTGGGAAAGAAAGCCCCTATTAGAAGAGATGAATAATCCCTCATCTTTATGACGTCAAATACTGATTTTTGAGCGACTTTTTCCCTTATGGGGAATATATTTTTAAAGGGGGGATTTTTCTTGGGAGGGTTATGGTACCCTTAGACAAAATAGTTGTAAACCTTCCCAGGTTTTACTGTAATGTAAAACCATATCGGTTCAGCGGTTTGATTGATTGAGAGATTTTGCACTGCATACATACATAGACATCCTGCTTCTTTATATAGGGATATCTTAATACAATACTTTTGATCTATTTATACCTAGCTAAAAACTTATTTTTATAAACTTTTTGTATTTCACTTAGATTTGAAACAAGTGGGGGGTTAAATACTTTTTTCGGACATTTTTATTTGTCATTTTTACGTATATAATTCGAAATATGTATCTGTTAGTCAGTCGGCTATGTTTTTAATATACATACAGATTAGCCTTTCTGTAGATGTAATATTATTGGTTTAAACACGTCTTTTTAAAAACTAACAATTAATATTTAGTAAAAGTACCAAAAGCCAACGAATGAGAAAACGTGTCTATAAAACTTTGGGTACCAGTTAATTCTAAACTAATTGTCTCGAAATATGCAGAAAGGGAGGGGGACATTGGCCTATAATTTCTCTGGTCCCAAATTTTTTCAACCGAGTTATTTGATTAAATGTATAAATATCTTTTTTTTTGATTGGTTTGTTTTAAACGATCATTGTCTATTTTTTCCACCAATAATTTTAATCATTAGAAAAAAGTAATTTTGTTTATTATCATTCGGGATGTATATCAATTTATCGTTCATTGTCTTATCCCTCAAAATCTTTTTGCCGACTTGACCATTTAAAATAATCAAAAGGGCGTTTTGAATTCAAATTGATAAATAGATGGATACAAACAAACAGACAGATGGACATTAAACGATGAATAGATAATTTAATCTAAAAGCGGACGACAATGGGAACATTGAATTGAAAATTATACTGGTACCCAAAGTTTTTTTTGACCACATTATCTTATTCCCTAGTTAAAAATCTAAATTATTTTAATTGAATTTTGATTGGTTCCAAACTAGCAGTATCCAAACATTTTAACCAATAATTATAAAATGCTTAAAAAGGGCACTTTTGTTACCCATAATTGGTGATGTACATTAATTTATTGCCTATTGTCATATCATTTAAACGCCCTGTGGAATAGGGATGGAAAGGGGGCATTGCCGTCAATATTGCTGTAAGACAAAAAATCAATTTTCATTTTGTTATCAATGAAATATCTTTGACTTTTTGAGACTTTGATTGGAGGAAAAAAATTTAAAAAGAAAAAGAAAAAATGATATTTTACAGGAAATTAGAAAGAGAGAGATCCATTGTAACTAAAAGGAAAAGACAATGAACGAGAAAATTATGAAAATTCCTCAATTATGACAAACAAAATTACCCCCTTTTGTAGAATAGAATAAAAGGTTGAAAAGTTTGTTCACTACGAGTTTTCAACCAATTAATCAATTCAATAAAATTCAATCAAAGTTTTTGAGCCAACCAATAAGAGGTACAAGCATAATTTGCTGTCCAATATCCTTTCCCTGCCATTCTTATGACCTTGTTGATGATAAGTTTAACTTATTAACATTACATATTACGAATATATAAATAAATATGTAAAATTTCAATTTATTTCGCTAATAACCACAACCAGGAACCTAAAGGGATAAGACATTATTCGTTATTCTTACGTAAATCTCCAATGATGATTAACAAATTTACCTCTTTGTTATTTGAAATAAAACAAGGATGACAACATCCATAAAAGCGAAGCACTGAAACGGTAGGACAAACGCACATTAACACTTGTATAGTGTCAGAACTGAATAATCATAATATAAATGTATAAGAGTCAAAGCAAAATTGTAAGTAA
>LS057580.1:0-10804 GCA_900241095.1 Acartia tonsa
ACAAACAATCATGCTTTTCTATTCATTTTGGGTTAGGTTTGGTTCAGTAGAATTAGGGCTTTTTAAAAAATATTACTGAGCCTAGTGAACCATCCGTGTTCTTTTTATATTTAGCTTGTTGCCTAAGCTAAGATTCACTGCCCTCTAGACATTAAATATCTCAGACATTGTCTTGTTAAAAAATACACTAAAATATCAAAATTTAATTATAGTAAAGTTAAGAACCTTTTTTAGCCACAATGCAGCATATTTTTATCTTTGAATCTTTTTTGATATTTTTGTTACTTCTGTGTACCCTTTATAAATAGTTGAATTAAATCCCACAAAATAGCCTGAAACTTGCGTCAATAGTCCAAAACACTAATAACAAGCATTCCTGATTGACCGAGATCTTCCTATACAAGCAAACACGCAAATCAATGCTTATTTAGTATGTACATATATGTGATGGTTTGTTTTTGTTAACCCCTTCTAATTTTTTTGACCGCAACTTTAAGTGGTTAACTGTGACTTAAATATCATCAAATTTAGTCTTAAACAAATTTTAAGCAACTTAGAAATAAAATATTATTCAAACAGAAACTAAATAAGTATCTGAAGTTGGTTGTTCAAAGAACAGCTCTGCTCCCTATCTTGGCTGACAAATAATTAGTGTTTGAATTACATGATAAATAGATTATTTATGGCCCTATTTAATATTAAATGGGATAATGGTAGGGTAACCCCTTAACTTTGCAAACAACAAGGATGACAATATTATTCTCACTTATTCAAGCGAAGCTTAGAAGAAAAGAATTTTGACTAACTGCACTTTTAAACTTATTTTCTTTTATTACAAATATAAAACTATAATCTTTTGGAAGACATTTATATGAACGAAATAGGTTCCTAGAAGTAAAACTTCAGTGTGAAAAATATATGATAATGTCGATTTTTTAAAAACAACAAGTAGTCGACAAAAACTATTGTAATTCAACATCAATAAATTGCTTCTCAGTTTAGGATATAAATGCATGTAGATTCTTAACATTCTGACTTAGTTGTTTTGTTATAGAAGAGCTCTGCTTGATATAAATAAGCAAAGCCAAGTATAGGCAATAAGGAACAGAGCATATATTGGCAGGTCTTTGTTATACGCCGATTTTTTTCATTTAATTAAGCCTTAGATTATCTATTTTATATGGATAAATTTATGGGGAATTCAGTTAATTATAGAGTTGCAACATAAATGGATTAGTGGCTTCGCCTTTGGCATCTAGCATTTTGAGTTTTAATAGGGAGGTAGAGGACAGAAAAACAACAAAAAACCATTCTTGTACATCATGTAAAATTGAAAACTTAATCAGCTAACGTCAAAAAACTTTTTCTTAACAAAATAGAATAAAGAGAAGCTAAATCTTGCAAATGGCTTTACTGGTGACACTGGGCTAGTTTTAGGCTATATTAGGACTTTACTTATCTCAATACAAAATTATGAATGTATAATCCTAGAGGCTAAGACGAAGTCACTAGTTACATAAACTAGTGCAGTATAGTTAGTTATTAATGTACAGTTAGTTGAAGATTGCAAAAATAGTTTATTACACCCCTATACTACTTTAAATTATTACACCTATTTGTTTAGAGTAAGCGCAGCTACTTTATAGATAAGGTTTTATGTACGTTTGTCAGTCAGTATTTTAAATAAATGTCATATTAAATGTTTTAAGGACATTCATTTTTATAAGAAAAAATGTAGTTTACCTTTAATTAAAATTACAATTAAAATCAAAATTTGTCAAAAAAAGTAGTCTTTTTGTATTGTACTTTACTGTTTTTTATTATCAAATCATAGCTGCGCTACTTATGAAAAGTTATAATTTTGTTCTAGTTTTGTGATACTGTACTTATTCGCCTACTTTAAATTATTATGCCTATTATTTATATCATTGTTTTAGCCAAATAGGGTCATGCCGTTTGTGACACTATACAATATCTTGGTTTAATAAGAATATATAGCTTCTAACTTTTAATGCCAATTATAATTAAAGCAAGTTTTTTAATGGACATAATACCGTAGTTATAATAAAATCAGTATAATGTCTTTGTTGCCAAAAAAGTATACTTTATATAATACAAGCGGTTGCACCCCTAGCATCTAGGGGCTCTACATTTGAATGGCAGAAAAATAGCCTAAAACCATACCAAGACTTATTTAAAAAAAAAAATCAAATAGCCTAAAACCATCTGAGAGCCTGTAAGAGGCTTCACTGTAAAAAAGAACCATATCGGTTTACCGGTTAGCGAGATCCTTCGCTACAGACAAAAAAAGCTTATTACTTTATATTATAGGATGAAATGTTAAAATTTTACGATATGTAAAAATATCCCAATTACTATGTATATATGAACTTCCTTATCGATAAAAAAAAACCTAAGGAGGAACGCCTACTTTTTAACCAAGTCTAGTGGGTGGAGTTTGGTTTCTAGTAGTAATCTAAAACATCACTAAATTAGGTATCGTAACACTGTAAGTATACTGTGATTTTACCGTATAAATAGGCATTAGAACTAGTCATAATGTATTGTAAAGAAACAGATAGATGTAGTATGTATTGACAAATCAGCGAATATTAGTTATAAAAATGATAATTTGTGTTTTTATCCCTTAAAAGTGATCGTGGCGGACATTGTATCGACAAGATGACGTTGGGGTAATGGTGCTGTAGCTTTTTGATTATTTTTTTTTGTAGCGAAGTTACTTTATAATTCACCTGTCTATCTGTCAGTCCGTCCGACGGTTCGTCCGTCAGTTTTTTTTGTAAAGATTACCTGTATCAATGAGAATCCAATATCTAATTTTCTTATTTATTCTGACATGCATAGACAAACGCATATCTCAAAATTTTTGTTTGTCCGTCCAACCATATTTGTTTGTGCTTCGCTACTTATGGATGTTGTCATATTTGTGTATATCAAAAACCATAAAATTTGAATATATAGATTTTTGTTGTTGTATTGCATTATGTCACCCAAAGATATATATTCCCAAATGCATTATCACTTCCGTCAAAAGTGTCACATTATAATAGCAACATAACCTTATTTTATTCATATTACAACTAAAGCACTACCTTTGTATCCGTTTTACTTTGCTCTCAACTAAGAATTAAAAACTGCAGGCAGTCTCCCTCAAAGTGCCCAGTCGATCACATAAACACCCCCTCCCCCCAATTCATATTGAATTAGGGTGAGAAACGTTACTGTGTTCGCTTATTATAATGTATCTTTTTGCTGAAATAAAATATATTTAATGATGACAATATGCAGAAATGGTAAGACACCATATGTATTCCTTGGTAGGCTCCACCCAAACATCTCTTGTTACTTGGCTACCCTATATGTTTTCAAGGACATCATGCCATCTTAAGGGATATGACAATGGACGATACATTGTTTTCATTCCCAATAAGGTTAAACAAAAATCACCTTCACAGTATATCAAAATGGTTATTCTAAAGTTTTTAACCAATCAATTATAATTCCTGAAAAGTACCCAAAGTTATTGAGCACACGATAGAGCAGCGTGGTCATAAAAGTTTGGGTACCTGTAGAAATTACAGTCCAATGTCCTCTACCTCTCTGAGGACACCATAATATCTTAGGCATCTAGAAAATAAGAAAAGATTGATTTAATATTTTTTATAATCCCTTTTCCAAATAAATAATTTAAATTTAATAAAAGAATCATGTGCTTCTTTTAGGGTAATGTTAGGTTAATCAAGGTTAATGGATATATGTTCTTTTGGGCTAGAACCCTGCATGGTAAAACCAATATGAAAATTAGCTCATTATATTTTTTTTATAAAAATAAAAAAATTAAATATAAACCAATTAAAAAAAAAGGTTATAATGTGTAAAATTAACACGTTCGCAAGGTCGTTAGAACAACTAAATTACACTTCTAGCTATTCATTAAAGGACAGAAAGCCAAGTTCTAATTTTAGAAAAGCATTAGTTTTAAATGATTATATTAAAAATTGTAATTAAGCATGATTCATGTATTAATCAATGCATGATTTTTGTAATTCAAGTTGGTATTTTTTTGCACATTTTGAAATGTCTCTTGCAAATAATCACAATTTTACGCCAATTTTGTGATTGCAACTGCGTGGCTCATAAGGAAGTTTATTTGAACTCCCCTGTTGAACACAGAGTCATGATGGTGACATACAATTTTTATATATTGGGTTTTGGTCGACTCAATTACCACAACTAAGTAATCAGGGAAGGAGGGGAAATTTAACGGTTTATTACACTAGTCCCAATAATAACGTTTTCTTATTCGTTGAGTTAACAACTTTGGAGACTTTTATTGAATTTGGACTGGTTGGTTCATTACGTTTGGTGTCCAAACGTTTTAAATGTAATCTATAGAAGGGGTAATTTATGTATCATCATTGGGGATGTATATCAATTTATTGTTCATTGTCTTATCCCTTTATATCACTGCTAAGAAATACTTCTTAAATCAAATATCTATCATTATGTCGATATAATAAGAGCGCTAAAGTTAGGTAGGGTTTGACCCATGACTAAAATGTTCTTGATTAGATATTACAATTTCAAAAGGCTGCTAAACAACTTTAATATAAATAATATACATATTAAACAGACTTTCTTCTGCTTTTAGATGCAAGCTTGGAGTAAGAACTTTAACTTTCTTGACAAAATTTGGAAACTAAATCTAAAAATTGATTTAAAAAAATATTTTACTTAATGTTCTTCTTTAAACCATTTAATTAAAATCAAATTATCAAGCTTAAAAAGCCTTTAAAAAAAACCTGGAATGGAGTGTCCTTCTGATCTTGAACTGGAGGCAAAATAGTTTAGTTGTGTAATATCACGACCTTTTCAAACACTTGATTAACTATTTCTGCCCCCAGAAGTTCGTACAAGGGCGTGCGAGGGAAAGGACCCCCCTCCACATAATTAAATTGTGATCTTAAGGGACGAGAGAACTGACAATGTATCCCCCCCGCCCCCAACTCTATTTATCAAGAAAAAAGATTTTTGGCTTACGAATGGCAAAACAAGTTTTTAAATCTTTGGGGTCAGTATGATCTACATTTAATTTACCATTTCTGCTTGGTTTTCACACCTTCATTCGCATTGATCAATTTACATTTACATTTTAGATTGCAGTATGTGTCAAAAGTCATCATGATCATGGTTAAAATCCTCTTGTCAAAATCTGCGCCTATATTCACTTTTATAAGTTATTAAATTTGCTAAAGCTATAAAATGATAAATATTAACTGGATTTTTGAAATATTGATTCCAAGAGCAATTAGAAACGACGATAATCCTTGTATTTTGAACTATAATGTCTATTTTCCATAATTTTGAGTAATTTTACGAGTGATTGGCACATACTTTAATTTCAAGTATATGATTAATGTTTGCTTATTCAATATCGAACGGACTATGCATTTTTATATTTTTTGTTTGTTCTAATTTATTAAACCTTGCCTTATTTTATTCTTGTTTTTTTTTCAGTATTAATAAATAAAAATTTCAAGACGTTTTGATTTAATTTAAGACCTAATCTAATAAATTACAAAATTAATTTAGTAAATAAATTATGAAAAGGGACACTACATTATAATTTAAAGTTCTACCATGAAAATTTATTATATCAGGGATAGTGCAATGGAGATAACCAGGCCAAAAGTTTCCAAAATTTACGAGCCATCCAATGGGAGAACGTGTGTTCAGTTAATGTCCCCTCCTTCCCTTTGTAATATCCCATGCTTTTGATAATCAGGATCGTAGATTGGAGAGGGGTGTCAAAACTCCCTGTATAATAGCTGCAACTATCATTGGATAAACAAAAAGTTTCCCTGAAAAAGGAAACATTCTCATTTATGGTATCTTGTGCCTTGGACGGACCTACAAATAGACAGTCTTACAGACAAGCATACCATTATATACTTTGTATAGAGTATCTTTGCGTTTAATATTCGCTTCCAATTACATAAAAAAAATGAAAATAGTGTTTCTTTAAATGTTATGCTTTGATGAGCTATTAAAGTACTTTAAGATTACGGTCTTTACATCCCAGGGAGGGAAACGACAATGACAATTAAATTAATCTAAAAACCATTATTTCGCCTACATAAATCAGTTACTTAAGGAATAATTTAGATACATGAATTTGGGGTAGGATAATTTTTCTTCCATTATTTCATCCCTAATTTCCTGAATTTTACTTAATATTTTTCTTTGTCAATAAATACTGATTTACCCTATCAACAAAATACATATCAAAACTGTTTTTGTTTTCTCCGAATCACGAAAAATTATTAATATATTTGTTAGTTGCTTTATTCAATTCAATTATAGCACGAACTGAGACTAACTATTAGGTGGCTTTGCTACTTTAATTCTTTAAGAATAATTCTTTATTTTATTGTATCCTTAAAACATTTAACATACAGCAAAATTAGTGAACGAATGAAAAACCTTTAAAGTTTTTTACAAAAAATCCTAGGTTTGAATGAATTTTATGATTGAAACCCTTTTGTGTACTGTTACTATATGTTTTTGTTTTGTTTTTAGAACCCAGTTCATGAGATAATTTGTAGTAAATGCATGATTCCAATCAAATCAGTGTTTTCGTAAAACATATTTTTATAACTTCTATAATAGTTCTACATATAGTAATTGGCTGTTCGTCTTTAGAATTGTATGCAAATGTAAAATATAAACATATTATATAACAAACGTATACTATTCATAGAGACCTTATAATAATCCGAAAAAGTATTAGGCTATTTTCTAAGGAGTAGATAATCATGAATGCCTCTATGAGAAATGGTCGGGAAAATGCAGTATACCTAGCAACAGCTGGGATTTAATTTTATGGATATACACATTCCTGCCCAGAATGGTACATACAAAACACTTACAACCAAACAAACTAAAATACAGTTTATATATTACAGTTTACTGTTAATCTTTTTCATAAAGGGAGGGGGTAGTCGTTTAAACCCCAAGCTTTCAATTATTAATTCTAAAAAGAAAGAGTAAAAAACAATTTATTGTTTTTCGGGGGGAGGGTTATTTTTTCTAGGGTGATTTCTCTTGGGAAGATATTTTAGTTTTGGCTACACTTTTTATGGAAAATAAGTTCTTTATTGTAAGTTAAATTACTAAAACATAAGTTTTACAATAATGCATGGACACTTAAAAGTCAGGGATAACAAAATGCATAGAAAAAAATTTCCTACAATAAGGTCATTTGTATAAAGATTTCAAGTACAATTGTTAAATTGTTTTGCTAACAAGGACTATTCCATTTCATTTAAGTTTTAAATACAAATATCCAAAATTGTTACATGGTATTATTATTAACATTTTAATGATTTTTATATAATAATGAAAGAATTACTTAAACGCTTTATAGTTTCTTTAGTACCTCTAGGGGCTTATTTTCTGATAAAAAAAAATAATCCTTGCTAAATCTGTCGTCAACTTGAAGCAACCATGTAATAGATCTTCAACGCCACATTAACAAAATAGTGTTTATTTTTATCGCTAATTCCTGTCCATGATTTAAATGTTAGTGTGCATACACTACCGCATGCCATCATATCAGCATAGCGTTTTATACTCGTTTATAAAGACACAATAGCTAATTAGTTACAGTTGGTGCTTAAACGCAGGAGTGTCAAGATATCAAGTTAATTAGTTATTTCTATACAGTTTAGGTTAGGTTAAGATAAGAATATGCAAATAAGCCCCCTGCAGGGATTAGACATTTAAAAAAAACTATGTGATGGTTTAAAATAAGTTAGGTCAGGTTAAGTGTCCACTACGACGTTTGTCCACTTCGACATTTGTCACTCATGCGTTTATCCTATGACCATAATAACATGCGATTTAAATGGTATTAAATTTTACGCAATAGAGGAAGTGAATACACACCTTAAATGTTATACGAAAAGTAATGGTTTAACCTATGACATAAAGATATAACACTTTTAGTTTTAAAGAATAGAGAAGGGTTTACATAAAAATCAGATGGATTTCATAATCGAAAGAAACTCTTTGACACCTAATTTTTATGCCAGTCTTCATAGATAGGAATAAAGTAAGAAATTTTATTTTTTTCGATTTTGAGTTTTTGACTAAGCGCAAAATTGTAATGTTCCTTTGGTAGATAAAAGTTAAAAAGGCCTAATATTGGAAACAATATCTACGTAAATATCAAGTATATTTGTAGGTAGTAATAAGTCGTTTCTAGCCACTTTTGTTAAAGTAACCTAGATGGCATAAATCAATAAAATATCAATAGCAGCAAGTTGAATAAAAGTCAGCCACAAACATATTGTAAGCATATGTCAAAATAATTTTGTTGAAAAATTATTCCTGTTTAAGTTGTTAGTGGGAAATACATGTTTAAAAGTTCAATATAATCATCTAATATGCTGAACTACAATCGTACAATGATTTGATACTTTTTTAGATTGCTTTATTTTGTATGTATATGCAAATTAAAATGTCTTATTTTGTCAGGGAGGTAGAGGACATCAGACTGTAAAATACACCGGTACCCAAAATTTTCTTTTCACTTTCTCTAACTTGTAGACTTAAAAACTTAAGATACTTTTATAATACATTGATTTTTAAACTAGCAGTAACTAAACTTTTCAACAAATAATATTAAATCATTGGTACATCAATATATCCTTCATTGTTTAATCCCTTCACGCCATTACTTTAGAGAAAATTAAGGCTATTATTATTGGCGGATTTTAAAAATGTGACAGCTAAAAAATCGTTTTCTGTAAAACTATAACGTTAACTTTGGGAAGTTGATTTTTCGTAATTCAATGTAGATTGTTGACCGTTATAGAAAAAAAATTGTTTATTCAAAATAAAAATAAAACTACACGTTCAATTTGAGAAAATGCACTTCGATGACATTTAAAACATAAAAAAGTGTTGTTTAAAAATGTAATTACAACCGTATGCATATAAAAATAGTGTGCATTCAATGTAACTAAAAAAATAACAAAACTGTCCTCATACAAAAATTTGATAAACTTTTTAAAATGATCATCCTTATAATAAAGTAACAGGATGTCTGTACCGAAGGTTCTCGCCAACCGCTGACCGATCGTGTTCTCCTTAACAGGGTAGCTTCTCATAGATCCCAGGAATGTTTATACCTATTTTGTGGGAGGTTACCATCGACCTCCCAAGAGAAATCACAAAAAATTTTATTTTTTTACGTAGAGACTTGAACGCGACATAGAAATATTACGTAGAGACTTGAACGCAACATAGAGCCACTAGAGGCCTCTAGGGGCGTAGTCCCTAGTTTAAATTAAAGTAAGAAAACGTATAAGAATTACTTTTGGGCCACTCACCTTAAGTCTGAGAAAATTATGCAAATGGACTTTATGTTCTTTGTTTATTCAGCAGTGTTGCGGATCCGCATTGATTGTATCCTTGACAATAAAAATAAAATCACCAAATTTTTCAAAAAATATTTATTCCTTAATCTCGAAGTCAAAAATACTTTTAATTTTTAAGTCTGAACCTAAACCTTAAAGATTGGCTCTCATCACGAGAATGTCTTTGTAAGTGACTATTTTATATAAATTTAGGTAGATTTTTCCATAAATTTATACCCCAGGATCCGGATCCGGATCCTTGGACTCAAAAACATGCGGATCCTTGCGGATCCGGATCCACAACACTGCGAGCAAGATTTAAAATAAATAAAAAAAATCTTCGAATAAAAACCTAAAAAATCAACGAACAAAAATCTCAAAAATCTCCCAACTTTTACAGTTTACCATTTAATAATTTTTCATTTGTGTGAAAGGTTATATTACAAGGAAACAAAATGCCTAGCTCCCATGTTGAATCTACTGTGGATTTTGAAACTGGTGAAACTGAAGCCACCATGACCGTAAATTCTCCAGAAGGGTGAGTAGATAATCTTTTAGTTTAACTTACGGAGACTCTAAGCATTTTAGTAGCGCAGCTACTCTCTAAATAAGGTACCCCCATCGGTAACCAATAAAGATAAAATCACTATCCTATGAAAGTAGCAAAGTTTTCCATATTAGGAAAAATTAATTTATGTCCAGGGGTGTTTTTAGGCCATTTTTTACCCTTCCTTACCGATTCGAACACAGATCCTGTAGATACCATGTTGAAGGACGTCATTCGATTATTTATTTTTTAGATTTGCGTTTTACGGCTATTTTTCTGTCTCCTCCATACCCAATTGTATACGAAGTACCTTAATGCTAGTGGGCGCACTCGCTATTATGATGCACCTTATGAATAGGCACTTAAATTTTCAACCCTTTCATTATTGCAGAAATGTTTACTCTCGTTTCTCCTTATTTTCATTTGAATTTAATAATTATCATTATAAGGTGGTCCACATCAGTTGAGGTAGATGATGGTGAGGTGACAGTCAACCAGATGCCTCAATATGTATACTACGCAACTGTAGGTAAACACAAACAAAAACTGTTTTAAGATTTAGCAAAGAAAGTAAAATGCTATTCGAAGATTTACCTTATGCTGACCAAAGGGGTAGTTTCACGAAATGCATTTGAACTTAATTTATTGAACCGCAAATTTTTTGCTAGTTAATAGGATAAACTATATTTATATGGCATATATTTGAAAGAATTTCAATTTTCTACCACGTAGTTTTAAAAATATCAAGACTTGAAAATCGTCTTTTTGTGATATATGCAATTTAAAAAGACGATTTTCAAGTCTTGATATTTTA
>LS057581.1:0-10804 GCA_900241095.1 Acartia tonsa
AAACCCTGAAATAATCTTACCAATAAGAGCATGCTGTAACATTGTAAATGGAGGACTTTTCTTTGGACCTAAAATTAAACATGTTAATAAAGATGGAAACATCCATCCGAAATGCAGTTAAATAGAGAAATAAGTGATGACTTGTTTGTCAACAATATATGTATAGAAAAGGCTTACTTATACGTTGATAATTCAATTCTACAATATGATTTTTCACAATTTAACAAGCTGTATTTCTTACAAAATATAAGTTCAGATTTATTTCACTTGTTGGCTCTCCTTATTTTTAAGTCCTATGTTACTTTGAGTGGACAAAAATTACATATCACTGTTTATTTTTAAATAAAAAATAAAGTATTGCAAGAATTAGTCTAATTATTTGTTATTTTCCTGAAAAAGGATTTTATTACAGACAACAAGATTCGAACCCGTCAACAATCAGCTGTTAATAAAAAACATTACCTAGAAGATATACAATAAGTCCAGCATCCGCGGTCATAAAGGCACCGAGTGTAAAATGTTGGATTAACCTGTTAAAAATATTTACATTTTCAAACTTTTAACTTCAATGCTGTTTTATAGATCAAACCAAGGAAGTTCAAGCTTTTGAATTTTCTAAGGTCAAAATGTCATTAGGGGGAGGGAGTTGATTAAAAGCTTTATAGGTATATGGCGCAACCAGCGTGCCGAGATTTTTTTTAAAAATTCAAATAAAGACTTTTTAAAGAATAATATCCAGAGCACTAGCCCCCTCCCCTCTCAAAAAAAAGCTCTAATAGTTTTGATTATTCCTATTCAGTTATGTGTATAATTAGAAATTCATATTCAGACGGTGCTAACTCTTTACACACACACGACAGCGGAGGGGGACAAAGTGTCTAAAAAATTAAGCCATTTGACGTCATAAGGGATTATCCATCTCTTTTTTAAGGATTTTCTTTCCAACTCCTCTCTCATCTTCCTCATTTTTATGACGTCACATGGCTGAATTTGAGACACTTTCTCCCCCTGCACAACAGCAAATACATACACAAAAGACTGTTGCAAAGTATACCTGGCAGTTACCAGAACAGGAAAGCTGGAGGTGAATGGCAACACAATCACGAATACCTACAACAAAACATAGATTTACATAATCAGCAGCAGCCTACTTTAAAATTTAAAATAACCGTCTGTCCGATTGTCTGTCTAAAACATTATGGTGGGAACTTGAACAAATATATACACTTCAGAAAATTGCATTCATGATATAATTTTTTTAGTTCGTTGGTCTGTCGGTCATGCTAAAAATATACATTTATATAGGTTTCGTGATTTTCTCTTTATTCCGGACGTGTCTTTCTCTCTTACCCAAACTTTCTTTTTAATTAACCACTGAACATCTGTCTAATTGTCCTGCCTAAATTTTTTGAGCTTTGCTACTTATGGATGTTGTCAACATTGTTGAATAACATCAATATGTGATTTGTGTGTCTATTAATTTCAAAAAAAAACTAAGCATTGGAGTTTTAAATCTACGCTACCCAATAAACAAAAGCTATAAAAAAAACTATTAAGTCACTACAACCAACAAATAATCCATACAAATTCTGCATCCCACCTAATATTTTTTTCCATATGGCAAATTATCCCAAAAGTAAACAAAATCCAATTTAAAATGTCACACTTAGTTACATATATAGAAGTTGCACTGATTATCAATATAAATTTTTATACTTACCCCCGACATGCAAATGTTGAAGAATAAGAAAGCTAACTTTCCTTGGGAACTTGTAATATAACGTTTGTAGATAAAACCTTAAACATTGAAGAGAAAATATACTTAATGATTTCAACTAAAAAAAGCTAAAGAATTTACAAATATACATCTCGTCAAAAGATATTTTAATATCAAAGAATTTAAATATTATTAAAATCTGAACAAAATGTGCCAAACTGCTTAAACAGCTGATTACTTTAATTGGACATATTTACATTCGAAGACTTCACTAATGTGTTGCTACTCTTAAGAAGTAGTGTAAATCCGATGTTATAAATATGAAAAAGGATTTACAATTTCAAAATTTAACATTAAAATATAATTACGTCAGGTGAATGAAAAAATTATCGTCAATTAAGTTTGCTATTTCCCCTGTCATTAATTGTTCAGTTCGTTCATCCATTATCAACTAACATAAATTAGAGGGCTAAAGGAAAAGACGATTTAAATGATTTTTTTTCAACGAATACAACGGACTGACGGACGTGCGAATTTGAAAATCAAAAGGCAATAATCTACATGGCCTCAAATTTAAAATACCTGTAATTAAACTACCCACAAGGAATCCAAAGAAGCCAAAGGTCCAAACAAAGTTTACCGTATCAATAGCTACTCCAGTATTTCTAAAAAGTATTCCTAATAAAAGAGGAAGGATGTACATCTGTTCCTTTAAGAAATTTTCAGGGAAGCTTTATGTTGGCAATTAACTTATTATATTATATACAAAAATATAACATGTTTCATTAAAAATTTTCGAAACTAAAATTATAGCTTATGGTAGTGTACTAAAACACCCCCTTCCCCATTCTCATCTTTTAATTGGCGCGAAGTCTTTATAGTAATAGAAGCACAAGCGACATGACAAATGTTTATTATATCTTTTAAAAATTAACCAAATACCTTTCATCCTCTACATAGTAAAGATACAAGATCTTGCTAAATGTGTATTATCAATTATATCATATTATACCCGAGACGATAAAAATTGAAACTTCTGCTGCCATGTCAGGTATGTGACACTAATAAATAAAGTAGATGGAATGCATTAAAAAAAATAACAGGCACAAAATAATACCATGCACAATTTGGGCTTCCAGACAAAGGTCGAGCAATCATAGGGTTGGTTTTCATTTTAACATCACGAGGTTAAAGGTCAAAGGTAATGACTTAGGGAAAATTTCCATTTCGTTCAAACATCTAGTAATTGGTTCCGACGGATAGACTAACCAACCGATAAGGTAAACTTGAAGAGTAGCTACACAATCTAAAACCAAATAATCTTACTTTGCCAGATAAGGTTGTGTTGGTCCAACGACGGTTGTAATGAGCCCATGTCCAAACTGTGTCGTCCATGATATAAAGAAATATATTCCCATCCATATACTCGAGTCACGGTCTAAACCTAACATATTCACTGAAAATAAATCAAATGAAAATAAAAGGATTAATCATTAGCAAGAAATTTTTTGAATCCAGAGACGTGTAAAAGTGGGGTGTATCCATCTCCCTGTTAATTAAGGGGGTGGATACACCCCTCAAGGTATCTACTCCTCTTCACCCCTTGACAAAAGTTCACACCTACCCCCAATACAGACCTATAATATATTAAAGGATACAAAGTCACATCCCCCGTTAAACTTAAGGATCAAAGGGGATATTAAAACCCTCTGTATTTGATATAATTACTCTTTAGGTCTTTAAATTGAAAATGATTAGAGCTAATTAAGTAAGATGTCTGTGTGTTTGTCTGTATTCTGAGAAATGTGCACCAGTATAGGAGAACATTTATTTTTAAGGGGAATCTATCACCACCTCATTCCCTCCTAACCTCCCAAAAAATACAAAGCTGAATTGAATACTTGTAAAGTTTATCATTTCATCAATAAAAAATAATTCATATTTGAAAAGTAATATATTTTATGTATTTATTCTAATCATTTTATAGAAGAACAAGGATCCATCATAAAACGAAAATTTCAATAATTTCAAAGGATGTACGGTCTTTCTGGTAACGATTATAGAGTTGCTACGCTTTCCAAATCGTACCCAACTGTTTTAGATATCATCATGCAAATTAAAATCGATAGGAGGATTATAATCAACAAAAGAGCTATTATTTTCGGACGAACGTACGGACGGATCGACTCATAGAAAAGCTTCGCTTTAAAAATGGAAATGCGTACTAGATTCTACAATTTTGCTATAAGAAGCAATATCTAAATTGAAAAATAGGCATTTAAAAATTAAATTATTGCTGATTTTTCTTATTGGTTTATTCATTACTATTTTTTTATTGTTAATTTTGATTATTTAATTTTTATACTTTTATTGTACCCCAAATGGTTAAAGAAATTTGAATTAAAAAAAAAATTGAACATATTGAGTCATTGACAGGGGAAAATTTATCGTCAATGTAGCTTGCTAATATGAACCTCATTTATTGGTCAGTTCGTTCACCCAGTAATAGGGTATGGAATGAGGTGAATAGGGTGGATCGTTATTTTAGCTAGCGAGCATCGCTTTATCAGATCGAGTACATGAAAATCCAAGTAATAATATATCGATTAAGCGATGACAATATAGATTTGTTTTTGGCCGCCTGTCGGATTAGTTAAGCTTCGCTCATATTGATTATTGCCATTCTTGTTAATGAGATAACTATTATGTATAAATAAATTTTACATTTTTATTAAAAATTTTTACATTTTATTAAGGGCGTTTTCTCACTAAGTTTGACATTTTTTTTATGTACTATATAAAAAAAAACTAGAGGTTGCGCCCCTATAATCTAGGGGCTCTAGGGATATGAAAAATGAAAAACCCCATGCACAGTCTTTTTATAAAAATAATTAATCTAAAACCACCCGGAAACTAAAGGAAGCTTCACTGTAAAGGAGGACCATATCGGTTCAACGGTAAACGAGATCCTTCGCTACAGACAAAAAAAAAGTGTACTAATTTATATAATAGAATGCAGCGGCTAAGTAATAAAAGAGTCAAAAAAAAAATAAACCATTCTAAAACTATTCCAAGACCTATGTAAAGCTTACTACTTTTCAAAATAGGATTACTATATAAATCATAGATGAATAAAGAAAAAAGCTTGGTATTAATTTCAAGTATTATTCAAGCTAAGGTATTATTTCAAGTGGTGTAGAATGTAGATACTTTATACTTATGCTGTCTTCGCTAATATAATTTAGATTCATATAAGGATTAACTTTTTATCATTTATACATTACATTTACTGAATATGTCAATAAAGAGAGGAGTAGGTTGCGCTAAAAATCCGTAAAGGTGTGAGTTTTAAGGCTTAGAAATAGTAGTAGAACGATAATTTTCACTAAATATGTGTATTTCTTATTGAAAAGAACCATAGACAAAACATTTTTTTTAAGTTAACATTGTCCTTGGTTATAATTACTCTAGAAGCTAGAGTACTAAGCAATTTATTTTTCTTAAATAAAATCACAAATGTAAATTCACAAAAAAATCGGATGTTATTTTTTATGAATGTAATGCTGTGTAAAAAGACACTTGCTTACTACTTTACACTGGCCTATATAATACAAGGCAAGGGTTTAAAGTCATACTCTATACTTGCATCACAGCATATTTTAACTCCAATAGAAGTTATTGTTTTATTGTAATTATACAATTAGCTGCAACTTTAGAAATCCTGGTATGTATTTACTATACTTATTTTATATCATAATACACACAGTTCGACCTTTAAAAAAATAATGAACATTGTGAAAAGTTCGATCTTTTAACAACATTAAATTTATTTTTTAATTGTTAAAAAAAGTGCAAAAAGGGTATGCATATTCTATATTCTAGTAACAAATCTAATTTTTAAAAATGTTTTTAAGGATTGAACCATGACTTTCCAATGCAAATGTTCCCCAAAATACTGAAAATAAACTTTCTTTTTTTTCGTTCGTCTGCTTTTTATTCTATTTTCATATTAGCAAAATTAATGATATATATTATAAAAAAGTAGAATGATGTCTGTCTGTCTATCTGAATCTTAAGATCCCAGTAACCGCTGAACCGATTGGGTTTTACTCTTCAGGGGATATGCCTACTGGTCCTGTGGTGGTTTAAGGCTATTTTTTAGTGGTGGGACACACCCGACCTGTCCCTATTTTGTCCTTTCTACTGTTTCGAATGCAGGGCCCCTGGATGATATAATTATATAAAGATCTATAAATTTCATTTTTTACATTTATCACATTAAACATGATTTTCTTGGGCCCTTGGTTTAGCTTATCAGACATTTTATTTCAAACTGCTTGGAACAGAGAAACGCCAAAGAATTACAACAACAACTAAATCATAGATCATCTCAACTGCTAAAAAGATATAAATTATAGCTTCATTATTAAGATAAAAAAAACTGCAATTAAAATGATATTAAATTGCAGATTTCTCGAGTTGCAAAACTGAAAAATCATTTAAGTTGCACTATTTTTGATTAATTATTAAGAAGTGTCAATTTTATTGCAATATTGGATATATTGTTACTTGGATATTACACCAGATTTTCATGTTCTCTTATAAAGTGCAACTTACAGCGGGCTAAATTAACGATTATCCCCATCCACTCCCTTTATTCCATCCCCTCCCCTTGTAATGGATGAACAAACTGACCAATAAACGAGTTCAATGTTAGCAAGCTGAATTGACGACAATTTCCCCCTGTCATAACATCCAAGTATATTCTACATCCATTATTGTAATAAGATATCAATATAGAAAGTTAAAGAAAGTGAGCCAGGTAGCTTGTTTTACACTGTATGGTATACATTTAGTAATAGAATAGAATACAATGCAAATAAAAAAAAATTAATTGATGTTTGGTGCGCAAACACAAAACCCTTTTTCCCTTTTAAGAAATAAAATTTACTTTTTAATCATCAAAAGCTATTCAATATTTTAGTTTTATAAATGGATTGATCTTTTTTTTAAAATATACTTTTTGCACGTAGGACTTTGATTAGTGTTCTGAAGTGAATATTTTGTAGAGGCATCAATTACATGTTGGTGTTACTTACATGTTTCATAGTACAAGATTAATATCATTGCAATTTAAAGTTTTAGACACTTAACTATAATAGATAATATATACTTGTTTTTTTGCTATACTGGTAAAAAGTTATTAAATATATTGCAGTTAACAGTTTCTCAACGATCATAAAAAATTCAGCAACATTTTTTTTATTTCTTTAATTGAATTTTACAAAATACTCTTGTTTCAAAAAAAGGGAGCATTTTGGACAAATTTTAAAATAATACATTTTGTCCCTAAAAATTATGCTTTTATCCATTGTGTATTATGTGTCAATCATCATAAAAATGCTCACTTAATAAAGTTGTGAAAATGAAAAAAAAATCTTCTCTTAAAATAATATTTAATGATTTCTATTTAGGAAAACATGATACCGGTATTCAAAGTTTGATAAGCAATGACAAATTCTCTCACATGTAGGCCTATAACTTTAAAGACTTGATTAGCTAACAGTGTACAAATTTTTAACCAAAATTTTGATCAATAGAAAGGGGGAATTTTGTTTATCGTCATTTGTGATGTCATCATTGAATTGTTTGATTTTACATTTTTTACATACAATAACTTTAATTTAATTCCCTAAATTCTAGCTAGTAGAAACTGAGGGCTAATAATTTTATCAGAGCAAATATTTTTATCCTCTCAACTGAAAAAAAAACACGAAGAAAGCATGAGCAAGAATAATATCTTATTTATTTTTAAAACAGGACAACAACTATTTACTCATCTTTCAATAAAATCGAAGCTTTTCTACAAATAGCTGTTTTATTTAACTAATACGAAACAACTATAGATTTATTTATACTTCTCATAAGTTATCCATACCAATTGCAATGAGACTAATTTTTCAACGACTATCTTACTTGGAACAACAAAATAAAATGAAATACTGTTTTTGGTGTAAGATATGTTATTTTTAAGCATTAATGTTACGCCTAATCTAAAGATTATAGTTAGAAGTATTTTAAGGCTGTCTTTAGCTGCATTTAGATTTTTTTTACAATTATTTTACACTTAAAATCTATAGCTAAACTGCAATAGACTGAAAAGGGTGCCTTGTTCAACGAAATATATATAAGACCAGTTTTTTTAGCCAGTGCCTTCGGCATCTCGGGGCTAAAAAGATAGTTTTAATCTAATGATTATACATTTTATATCCGCGGAAAGCTGTTTATAATTAGAAACGAGAAATAACTATTAATTAATTCGTCCATATGTCGCTTAAAATTATACAAAAATGTTATTAATAAGTCGTCATTCTCGGTGTACTGGATCTCTGTTATCCTAAAATGGTTACAAAATCCTATACCTTTTGTTGGTGGAAGAGGTTTTATTTAACTAATTATAATATTTATTATCTTATGATTTTAAGATATATTAGATATAAACAATAATTATTATTGGTGTAATGTTGCTAAAATCTATGGAGTATAACAAATAACCGATAACTAATCACTATAACAGTGTACTGAGGTGTTATACATGAAAAGTTATCATATTTAAATCACTTATTAAACTAATCGTCTTATTCATTATTAGACCCTTTAATCGAATCTAGTTAGATACTAGAATAGAGTATCATATATTAGGAGCGTTATTAAATATGGATGGGCATTGGCCCACATTTAGTGTTTGATTTTAAATGTAATGAATTAAAGGAGCTCCTTGCCGATGTGTTAACCAGCTATCCAGAAAAATAGTCTAAAATCTGCCAATGTCATTACTTAGCTTTACAAAAATTGATAAATTTGCAGGTGCTTTAAAATATACTAGTGGTTGCGCCTCTAAAGGACCATTTAAAAATTTTAAGAAGGGGGGGTTGACCCTCCTCTTTGATTTTTGGTTTATTATTCTGATAGCTTCACTGTAAAAAAAAGCACTCAAATTATTAAAAAAAGTAAAAACCCTTTAAAACAAGGTTCTCAAAACTGACAGCTAAAAGTTGAGAACTATTTCACAGTAATCTATTCATGTATTTAACTGTTATGTATAATATGTTCATTTGGCAACAGAAAGTGTTAAAGTAAAGCTACAAATATAAACATTATAAAAATTATCACAACTTTGTAAGTAGCGCAACTACTCTATAACAAAGTTTGTCCTAGGAGCGAACTAAGACAATTTAATATCGTTTAAACTTTACATTTTTTCATGATTTTATTATTTTATCAGTTTTAAATGTCTGCATGTGTGTATATTAATTAGGGTTTTGCCGGATATCCGGCCATTTTTTATATCCGGCCGGTTACCGGATATTGAAACTATCCGGACACCGGCTATTCGGCTGATTTTTACTGCCGGATATCCGTTTATCCGGCCGGATATCCGGTAATTTGCCGGATATCGAGCGTTGGCCATATATCCGGCCGGATACCGGATATTAAAACTATCCGGATACCAAAATATTGTAAACTACTGGACCAATCGTTTTACAATTTAATGGAGGTTTTAAATTGGTCCAGGAAGGAGTTTAGGATTCTTGAAAAATATATATGAAGGGAGTAGGTTTTCTTTAAAACTACTGGTAATAAAAAAATAGGTAACATTAGACCTATTTTGATACAAATATTTGTTACAGGATATTTAAATTTTTAGTTACAGTTTCGAATGGTATCAACCATGTTAATCAAAACGAATGTGCTGAAAATGGATTGCCTATTTCTTTAATAATTTCCAAATGTGTACAGCAGATAGCCCAATTATCGCAAACGCTATTTTCAGCGACTCCGGTCAAAATGAAAAGCGATATAATGTATAAACGATTTATACATTATACATTCAAAATTTTAATTTTTCAAATTCAGATTTTTACTAAGTACACTTTCGGAAACTAAAATTCAGTACATCTCAAAACGTACATATACTGTAACAATTGTATGTTATTATGTGAAATCCGTAATATTAAAAGCAATTTTTATGTAAACCATGGTCGTTGATTTGTGTATACTTTACACATATGTCCCATATTAATTTAAATTTAACAACTTTTTTAAAATACTAGCTGATCTGCCCTTAACATCTAGTGGCTTTATATTCAAAGAGATAAAAAGTAAGATAATTAATAATATGAATTTCCCTTAAAAAAGAAAACTTAATAAGTTCAGTAGTTAACGAAATCTTAAACGTTAAACAAACAAAAAACATACTACTTTATGTAATAGGATGTTGACTAAAATTAAATTGAAAGGTTCCAAAAAATACTATAATTGAAAACACTTGTTTTACATTACTTCCATTTTCTAAATGTATAATGATCAAACTTAAACATACGCGTTGTAAGTTTAATATCGATATGCAACTTAAGGTCATGATTCATGATACAGAAGAAAAACTCTGCCATTTCAAAAATTCTTTTAGCGTAATCCTTAATATTCCTGATAATATGTGTATGGGGTAGATTAGGGCAGGGACGTTTGACAATGGCACAAAAATTCGGTATGCATTCACTTCAACACATGTAATACATGATCAAAACATCAGAACCGCACATAATTACAAAATTATACTGGATATATTATTAAATGAAATTACACGAGATTTTTATATTATCTGACAAAGTGGAACTTGCAGCGGGCTAAAATTACAGTAACCCCCTTTATCCCATCCTCCCCCCTTCTTCTGGATTAACGTACCGAACAAAAAACGTGTTCTATGTTAGCAATATGTCAACATTTCCCCTGTCATAATATCCAGGTATATTCTAAATTTATTAACAAAATACACATTTTCCCCTTTAATTCTGCCTGATTATTAAATATGGGTACTTATATATTTGCTATTGTTTTTTGTTATGTGATGCTATGCGGAAGTTGGGGAACACCCGAAAATCCTGGGCAATAAAATTGTTTTTCTTGCATAAAATTGCCTTCTACCCCTAACCTTCCCTCCCCCTACTACATGGTAGTAAACTTAATTAAGTCAAGTTACTTTCATACGTGAAACAAGAATAATTTTGTTCTTAAGTGGTGGAGCAA
>LS057582.1:0-10804 GCA_900241095.1 Acartia tonsa
AATAATTTTGGTACATTTTTGAAAAGTAAGTTGCTTACTTAATTAAAATTTTTAAGGCTTTGCACATAAAATTCGATTTTAATCCATTGTGAATAGGGTAAAGAAAGCTGGACACTCGGCTACAAGGCTTTTAGTAAATTATTGCAAAAGGAATTTATTTTGAATATTTTTTCAGAATAATTACTTAAATCATGTGATTTACTAACAGCCTTATAGCCGTTTTGGTCTTTCAAATGTTCCAATTTTAATTCAGGCTAGCCAGGCAGAATCTTCTACCTGGATTCTATTCTATACTTTATCTTCTTTGTTGCAGCCACACCCCTAGCGTCTAGTGGCAGAAGATTTAAATAAAATCAATACCATAAGTAATAATTTCGATGAATTAAATTTACTTTTGAAATTATCTTAGATGACTCCTCTCATATAAAAGCACTAACTCTTGTTGATATCTTTAATTATGTTTGTGCTTTGCTAATTATGTCATCCTTGTTATAAGATATTCCCCTCTTTACCTTACCCCAAGACACAACCTGAAGAAGTACTTTTTTATTTGCGGGGATTGATAACGTCTTCAAACTAAGATAAAAATTTAGCAGTTCTAAGTTTTAGTAGACATCAAAGACATTAGTTTCTTTAGGGGGGGGGGGAGTCGACTTCCCCACCACATTTTTAATTTGTGGTAAAAAGTAAAAGTAAATAAAAAGTTTTTGGGGTAATTTTTTCCAGGGGTGATTTCTCTTCGATGGGTGGAGATGCCCTTCCCAAAAATAGTTATGAATCTTCCATGGTACTTAGAGAAGTCTACCTGTAAAAAAAGAACCTAACAGGTTTGGCAGTTGCCATTTGCTACAGACAAAAAAAGCTTATTACAGAAAAAGTTGGATTGGATTGATAAGTGGAACAATGAATAATTATAATGTGTAGATAAATATATTTGTCTTTTTACTAAGCATAAAATAATATAACATCTGTGAATTATGTATAAATAATAATAGAATATTTTTTTACAATCAGTATTGAGAATACAAAGCAAATCATCATGAGGTTTTTTCTCCTTGTATGTTTGGTAAGAGTATTTTTTTTTACATTACCCTATTCTTAAAGTAGTATTATTATTTGTAAACTTTTGTTATTCAAATTAAAATCTGTCACAAATTGTATTATCATTTTATATCACTTGAAGTCAAAGCATCCAGATAAGGAATTCACAGATAAATATAGTGGGTGCGCCCCTATCCTCTAAAGAATTTATACTCTAAGAGTTGGGGAAGGGCAGAAAAATAGCCTAAAGCCCTTCAAATACCTTAATCAAAAATTGAAATAGGCTGGACCAACCCGGGACCCATAGTAAGCTTCCTTTAAATGTAGAACACAATTGATTTAGTAGTTATCAAAATCCTAGCTTTAGACAACAAAAACTTACCACTTTATATAATGTGATTATTATTTTTTGCTGTTTTTCAGGTTCCCTTGGTTGCAAGCAAAGCTGCAAATGTAAGTATATTTCATAGTACTAAAACAGCATAGTTAAGCTTCATAATAAAGTTATAGTCATAGTCAAATAATGAGTTATATTTATGAAAAAAATAATAATAATAATCTTTTGTTATATATGATGCTTAATAATAGAAGTAAACTATTAGCAATGTCCCTCATATCCCTAATGGTACAAAAAGTAACTTTTTGAAGAATAAAAAAAATGAAGGTTAGGTTAAGTTATATAGTGGATAGTAGAGCCCCAAATAGTTTATTTTAAAAATCAAAAATAAGTGAAAAGGTTTAAGTTTTAAAAGAGATATTAGTATTAGTAACAGCATTTTTTATATACAGAGAAGTCCTTGCAATCCAAATGAAGTTGATTGTGGAGAGAATGGTTGCTTCCCCATGTATTATGAAGGTTTGATTATCAATTACTTAATCAATATTCATGTTTTTTTTATTTATTTGTACAAATAAATATATTTATTGAGTTTAGCAGATTTTTAATGTTATTATTATTTACTTGAAGTAAAATTGAATTTTGGTTAACTTAAATAACCTAAAAATGTTTTTTTTTAATTTAAGTTCTTAGAACTACTTCATACTTGATTTACAAATAAATCTTGATAAAACTCAATTAGGTACAAATGGGTCCCATTGTCTTCAAACATGTCCTATCTCCTGTGGACCAGAAGAACAGGTCTGCAATGGAGGTACAGGCATGTCTTACGACACTAACTGTATGCCATCTGCCTATGACTACTGCTATCCTTTAACAGTAAGTAACTTAAAAATATTATCTAAAAATTATTTAGTTCATCATTAGGATTATTCCATCTTATTTGACAAAAAAATATTACTGTTAATAAAAAATCATATTTCATGACCAGGCTGGTGAATGTCAACAACATTGTCCTGTAACTTGTGGAGAAAATGAGATGGTTTGCTCTTCCTTTGATCCATACACTTTTTGCCCAAATCCAGATTACTGCACTCCTGCAACTTATGAAGGTATTGTTTTTATTGCCATTAGTGTGATAATGGAAAACTTAAATAAATCAAGGTGTTCAATATTTCTTGTACTAGAATAGATATATTATATCTAGATAGTCAAACTGGCCCTACGATTTGTCAAACTTAGAAAAAAGAAATTACAGCAATCACACACCTTATTTTATTTTTTTTTGTTATATACATACAATCCATTCAAGTAATACAAGCTAACTTAATCCTAAGAAATTTACTTTTCATATACAATTTATTATTTGTGTTATCATATGCTTTATATTATACAAAGAAAGAAATGTTTACACAATATGATTTACCCAAGAAAATATTTATGGCCGGATTGTTCTTCCTATTGGCTGATCAAAAGATTCTCTCTCTAGGTTATCTCTATTTGTATTAGGCAATAATGGCTTTGCATGTTCCACTTCTTGTCCAGTAACCTGCAATGTTGGAGAAATGTATTGTCCTGGAGTTCAAGATCCTGTAACAGGTAATTAATTCCCCAGAATAATATATAGTAGTCAGTCAATTAAGATCTTACTATCAACTATATTGATTTAATAACAATTAGATCATATTAAGAAATCTAACTCCCCAAAGCTCAGATTTTTATGGTAGAAAACCTGTGTATATTCTAAATTCTAAGGACTTTTATTGTACTTTTGCATCAATAAATAAATAATAACTACTTCAGGATGTATGGGAACTGATATTTGCATACCTGAAATGGTTGGAATGTGTCCTAGTTTCTGTCCAGTAACCTGTGGACCTGAGGAGACCATGTGCCCCGGCATGTTTGATGAAACAACTGGTTGTGAAATGGACCCTGGGTATTGTGTACCTGTTGGAACTGAATGTTGAACATTTGAAATGTTTAAATTTAAGTATTAATCTAGAATATGGTTTTTGAATAAATATGAATTTCACATTTACTGCATTTTATTTACTGTTCAATCTTGTTTCAATTTTAATTCATATTATCAGCTAAAAAACAACAAAATTAGTTTGAAAACAAATCAGGAAACCTATACATGATTATAAGCAATTGGGGGCAATACTTAGTAGAATTGACGACCTTTCTATCTACCCACCAAATATTATTTTAAATTCATTTCACTCGTTGTTTATATCTTATTCCTGGCATATTATAGATAAGTTACAAATTAGTAGTAAATAGTTTGATAATAAAAAATTAAGTTAATACATATTATAAAAGCTATTGAATTACTGAAAGCCAGAAGAACCATTAGATTTTACAGTATGGAACTGTACACAAATCTAAAAGTACAAACAAGTTAAATATATATCCATTTTACAAGAATTGTAAAATAAATTACAAGAAAACAACAAATGCAAGATAAGAAATTTGTATTCTATATAATTTGAGAAGCAAAGCTATTCTATATATAAATGCTGTCATCTGTTGTTCATTTTTTTCTTTTAATTGTTCTCAGAAGACTTACAACAAAAAACAAGATTTGTAAAATTTTAAGTAAAAATGTCAAAAGATTATAAGAAAATGAAATTAATTTTTAATGTCATCTGAAAGTTGTTATTGTTGACTATAAAATTTTATATAAACTATGGTTTGATGAAAAAAAAATCATTAAGTTTCAAATTTACATCCCCCTACTCATGGTTATCCCAGTTGCTGTTAGAGCTAGAAATTGAAAATTTATGTAGATAACTTTAACTTATTGCACTATATTAACCCCTAACAATCGCTTCTTAATATCATTATAATATCAATGTTACCCCCCCCCCTTTTATCACAGCTCCTATTAGAGCTAGAGCGCATGTGAAATTCAAATTTTGCTTGCTTAAGACTTGAAGTATATAAGTAAAAAATTGCGGTCACATGAGCCTTTTGAAGATTTCTGGAGATCTGGAGAATTAGGACCTGCAGAATGATACCTGGAACCTTAAATTGACTTGAACACCTGTATTTCACATGAGGATGTACTACTTAAGGAAATTGTTGTATTTTGGTAATATAAATTGCTTTGTTTCAGTCCCAAAAACGCCCCCCCCCCCCACCCCCTCCACGACCAGTAAGGGTTGATAAACATAAGAATTAATATTTACTTTAAGATATTAATTAAACTATCTTTTTTTTTTGGATTCTCTGTGTCCCAGTCTCATAGCTCAACCATGAAATTTTGGTGTCTTTAATAATATGTTGCAAGCTCGGACCCACCATATATGAAATGATGTTTTTTGGTCGTTCCAAAATTGTCATTATTGCTGTATAATATTTTTTACTTTAAGTCTAAAAAAATGTCATAAAAGGTATATAAAATAAGATTAGAATTTTTTATAAAGTATAATATAATTGACATGATATTTCCACTACTAACAAAAACCATTGAAAATATTAGACCCAGGGGTAAAAAAAGCAGCCACATGCATAGCCAATATGGAAAAGATATTCAAGATTTTATTTATTTTTTGAAAATGTTATTTTACATGTATTGACTCCATCTTGGATTATGTTATTAAATTTCTGTAACAAGATTTTTAAAAAAATAAAATACAATATTTCATAATGAAAAAAATGTTTTAACTAAAATTGACAATAAATCAAAAGATAATTTTTTTCAAAGAATTAACATTACCAATGTTTTTGATTTAAATGGAAATATAACCTTAATGCATCCCTCAAACCACTAATTTTTATGGCAATTATGTTTCAAAAAATAATATGATTGAATATCAATTTTAAAATAGAACACTATTTTTCAACACTATTTATCTTAAGTATTTCGTAAAAAGCATTTCTTCTTTAACCTCTTTTAATTTATTATTATTAAATAAAATTTTGCTTTCACATAAACGTCAAAGAATCAAATGTTTGCGATATCTTAAGGAGCAAAGCTTTTCTTTATTTTAATTCATAATATACATGAAATTATATAACAATTTATAAGTAACTTTTTTTACATTGTCAGCATTGCAATTTAATTTTCAGATTATAGCTAGTTAAAGTCATATAAAAGCACAACAGATTCAAGTATGGAAATTATATTGAAACAAAAATAAAGTTATGTAGCCTGTAAAATAATAGTCTTGTAGATAAATATTGTATCTGTTTACTTCTTATTTGTATATTTAAAGAAATTTCTTTTTTTTATATTAAAAACAAGTGTTTCTTTAAAGATATTTGAAAACATTAGAATTTTAGAATATTTTTAAATATAAGTTTATCTTAAATTACATTGTTTCATTTTTGAGCATGTTACCTGAAGAGCATGAAACAATTTGAGAGGCAGTTTCTCGTACTTTTTGCTTCCAAATATGATAATCACTAGTCACGAAGCGGCCTCAGGCCGCCTTAGGATCCGAGTTATTAGGAAAAAAAGACAGAGGGACATTTCAAATTATAGAGTAGCTTCTCTACTAAAAAAATATTTTAGCAGAAAAACTTACATGAACTTTATATTTCTGTCTGGTACACAATCAGAATTATGATTTACTTAAAAATAAAAATAGAAAGCAAATTTGTATGTGAGGATTTCGCTGACTAAAAAGCATTATATATTCAATTAACTTTGTCAGTCAGTCCGTCTATTATGTTAAAGTTTTAGTTATTAGATTTTATGGTATTAGAGATGTATGTTTAAAGTTTGCTGTATATGTATATTTCTCTTGAAATCTAATGTTTTAACCACATTGTCCGTATACCTTATTATATTTTTATTAACTTTACCAAGTTTATGGATGTTATGATATGTTTCTTTGTACTCTAATTGAAATGCCAGTCTGTATGTCTATAAGAAACCGTAAAGGAGTAAACGTGAATTTATCTTCAGTTATTTAAGATCAATGGCTGGAATTAAAATAAAAACATCCCCATACTGATGAACATACAGTTTATAGCTTACTTTGTCCGTCCGTCCGTCCGTCCGTTGGAATGCTTTGATATGCATCTACTATCAAAGATATTGTATAAATTCTATTGTAAAGATTTCCATGTTTATTACCTTTACTAAGGACTTATAAATGATGTCTTATATGTTAAGCTTTAAAATTTCTTAGAAATTCTATATGTTCTATAATCAATATCTTATCAAGAGAAATGGCACATCAAGGGTAAACCTAGGTGGGTTAGGGCCCCCTGCAGGAGTTAGGCTAATGGGAAAAACCTATCCCTTCTAATTTACAATTTATTTCTGAAATATTGAAGTGTATTTTCAATGCTTGATATGCACTCGATATGGGAAAACACCCTAAACCTCACTTTGGCTGTCCTTGATTTTTTATTAAATATATTTTTTTTTACGCTAAGCACCTCTATAATAAGAAATGTCTGTCTGAAAGTAAAACATAATTCCCCATCTGCTATTAAAGATAGACGGCTCTACCTTATTTAGTCGGTTAGTCTGTCTGTAACCATCCATATGACAACAATTTCTGTAGGAAAATGTGCCTTTTCTTCTATTAAAGATAGAAGTCTAGCCTCTAGTCCTTAAAATAAAGTAACAGGATCTGTGTGTGTGTGTGTGTCTGTCTGTACTAAAAGTTCTCTATAAACGCAGAATCGATATAGTTCTCCTTTACAAATAAGCATCCATTATTAATTTATCTGGTCTGTCAGTCTATTGGTAATGCCCTGATGGTCATTTGATTGAAAGAAAGATTTTTTTTTCGGACAAAATTTTACAGGGCGATGAGCATTTCTCAATTGGCCCGTCAGTCTGCCTGCAATGCTCTAGAGGCCACATATTTTACAGAAAAATGTGTTTTCCCACTTTTTTTTATGCCGTCGGCCTGTCAGTATAGCTTTTAGTATTTCCAGGGAAGACTTTTATAATCTAAGCTTCTATTCAAGTTTTGTATGATTTACAACATACAACAATAAATAACTAATACAAATATTTTTATTTGTAAATATATTGCCAATTTGATTTCAATGTCTTAATATCTAATAACTACTGAACTGATTGGGTTCTCTATTTTGTATTAACTTAACATAGGTCCCGTGATGGTTTTAGGCTATTTCATTTTCAGATTTAAGTCTTGGGATGGGTTTAAGCTTTTTTTCTAGTCCGTAGATAATAAAGGCGCAAGCACTAATAGTATTTTGTCTGAAGGTTAAGATCTCAAACTACTGAAGCGATTGGGTTCTCTATTTTAGGTAAGCTTCAAATAGGTCCCATGACGGTATTAGGCTATTTCATTTTCAGATGGTTTTAAGCTATTTTTTCTAGCCTGTTTCTGTCCCTTTTATTACAGAGCCCCTGGATGCTAGGTACGCATCCGCTAGTTTAGAATATTCTTATGCATTTTTTTATTTAGAATAGAAAGAGATAGAAATATGGATTTTGTTAAAATTTTCCTGACAATTCCTATGCTCTTTTTTAGGGGGTTAGGGAGGGGTTCACTGTATATTCACAGGGGAAATATTACAAAATAAATATAAATATATCAACTTACACATAAATATTACCTACTTCAAGTTCAACTTCTTACGTTAGAATTTCTGTTTGGCTGATTTTAGTTATTTATTTCATAATTAAAGCCTTTGATACTATGAATGTATTAACATTCTACCTTAGCGTTTTCTTATTTATTTAACCTCTCTCTCACTTGCTTTTTCTTCCATTTTTCTTTTGATTTCTTTATTTAATCTTCAGATACGTATTTATAATAATGCCTTTTTCATTCTTTCAAAAATGCAATTTGAATTACGGAATTTATTTTCCAATATATATTTTTTTATTTAACCGTCACGAAAGGGTTAAAATGTTTTTATTTTTGTTTCTAAATCTGAACACATAAAGGAGGGGCGCTAGAATCAATTTATTTTCAAACTAAGTTTTCTTAAATTTACTATATTAGGAATTTAAATTTTCTGTTTTAAAAATAGTAATTAAATACTTCAATATTATGTAAATAGCAACATGAAATAAAAAAATTTGATTTATTCTTAATAAAGTAAAATAATGGGTCTTATTGTTCTGGCCAATGAGAGTTTATTATGGATTATTGGAGCACTATGAGTTTTAAACACTCATTCTTTGGAAAACTTGAGCTCATATATAGACATTTATTTCCTATATAATTCTGTCATGGATCTTGAAGCAATAATGCAGGCCGTTTTGTAAATGTTAAAAATTGGAAAAATCTATTAAATAAAAGTTATCGTAAATATACTTAGTAAATAATTTAGATATGCAATCTTTTTTTTGTAGACCTGTTATTTTAGAAGTAATTTAAGTTTTTAAAAAATTAAGTTGGTTTTAACGTACTGAAACGCAACATAAAAGAAGAAAATTGCCATAATGAACAAAAATAGAAAGATAATTTGACACCTTACTTTTTAAAATTATGTTGAGTAATTATTGAAAAATCTATTTTGTTGAAGCCCGGTGAGACAAAACTTTAAACTTTGTTTGCTCGTCACGAATGAGTTAAAACAAAATCACATAAGTTAGGACACCTTCTTTAAAAAAAATGGTGAAAACATCCGTAAAAAGCAAAGCTCAACTAACAAACATTTATAAAGATAGAGTGACTATTCTTTTTAGTTTTAGACTTAATTATTGAGATGCTTCGCTCTTTTTTGAAATGTTTGTTTAAAATGGACATTAGGACTTTTGTGTAAAGACAAAGAGCAGATCTCTCTAAATTGTACCAAATTATTTCAGAGTTCTAAAGCGATAGGAAGTTTCTAACGTGCAGTATAACGAATGGATACACTGACCCTATTTTTAGAAAAACTATTAAAAAGTCATCAGATGCGGATTATTAAAAAGGATACAATAATGTAAGACGTAATTGTCATAAAATTTGTCATTTAGACAAGGAATAGGTATTTTTCTACATTTAAAAAACTAGCGGCTACACCACTAGAGGCCTCAAGAGACACGTAAAACTGTTTCTTTTCAATCTATTTTAAAATCAGCTATTTACCAAAATTTTTTTTTCGCCGATAGATGGTGTTCGTTATGTTTTTAGCTAATTGCAAAAATGTCCGCAGGGCGGCGTTTTTTATTTATTTTTATTTTTGTCGATTTCACTGGGGAGGATGGTGGTACTCTCCACCAAAATAGATATAAACCTTCCCGGGACCTATGAGAAGCTACCGATCGGTTCAGCGGTTAGCGAGATCCTTCGGTACAAACAAACAAACAAACAGACAGACAGACAGACAGACATCGTTCTTGTTTGTATTATAGATAAAACTATGTATATTGTTTAACTGTAATCTTAGGCAAATTGCGCAAAAATGGCATATTTTTCTCTTCATATGATTGAAAATTCAATGCATGGGCATTTTTCTCTCATTCTGGGGGTTATATACAAATATTGTTTTTTTGCGAACCTACTCTACAGATTATATATCTGACTGTTGTTCTGTTTAAAATTTTTCTAGAATGGCTTCGAAACCGAATATTATACGATGGATTAGATCTAAGTCTGGGCCATACTGAAAAATCATGTATAGGACTGTGTATAAACTTGGAATATAGAATAAGAATCTAAAAAATAATACTAGTTTTATTGGTCCGGGCTTTTGGTCCCTCGGGGACAACAAAACTGTTGATATGGTTTTCATTCTCTTTTTCTATTTTATTGGTTAAAATTTCAGAACTAAAATATTCTTTTGCTGCGGTTATGTCGTTTAATAAAAAAAGCTTTTTTGTTACTAAACATAATCATTCTTGTTCAATAACTTTTCATTAGAAATGCATCAAACAAAACAATTTGATGAAAGAAAGTACATACAAACGTTTATCATGTAAATTTTTCTTATAAATTCTACACATAAAATTTAAAATAAATATCGCCTGTGCTTCTATAGAAATGGATCTAGAATATACATGGATAATATAGCAGGAGAAAATTTTTTGTCAATTGAGGTTGCAATCACCCATCGTTTTATTGGTCGCGATGTTTATTCAGTAGGAGGGGAGGGGATGGGGTAAAGGAAGCGGATGGGGGAGATCGTTATTTAAGCCCGCTACAGAGTTACTTTATTATAGAACATGAAAATTTGGTTTAAGATCCAAGTAATAATAAATTCATTTGAAGACCTATCTTATTGTGGAAATTGGGGAAGGGAACAACTTAGTTTTGCAAGAGTCCGGCAATTTATATTGGGAGTGTTTGGCTACCCTACTTAAAAAATGATGAGGAAAATTACAGATTAATTCGATAAGATATTTTTTTCTTCAATTGTTGAAATATGTAATTAAGATTGATACTATTTTTAAAAGCGAAGATTTTCTATAATTAGGGCCGGCCTGGCCGTCCGTTACGGTTAGCTCTTTTCCTTAATTTTAACAGGTTGAAATTGTCCTATCGGTTTCAAACT
>LS057583.1:0-10803 GCA_900241095.1 Acartia tonsa
CCCAGTATAAAAATTAGCATGTTAAGCGAGAAAAGATCTGCAAGAACATTGTATGTATGTATAATATATAAAAGTGTATGGTTAATGGTTATATATATAAAAAAAACTTATGTACATACAGAATGATAACATTATAAAAATAAAAAGTGCTGTTATTTGTAGCAAAGCCACTCTTTAAGTAAAAGTAATCCTATCTTCATAATTGATGTCACAATAGCTTCGAATCCGCTGGATTAGAACCGGTTCTTATTCATGTATAGTATTGTATTACACACAATTTTCTATGAATATTAAAATAAAAGTCATGCAATTTATAGTTGTTTTGAAGGCTCGGGCCTTCGGCTTCTCGGGCTAACAAAAATGGGTATAATCTTATAATTTTTCATTTCTATATCCGCGGAAAACTGTCTAGACTCTTTGATAACGATTAGAGCTGCCTTTCTTTTGAGGTTATACCTAATTGTTACAGTAATGGATGATGAAATATTGAGTGGCTCAGTCCAAAAAAAAATAAGGAATTTGTCGTCTAGACGTGCAAAAACAATCTGCATTAATACATAATTAAGATGGCAAATTGCAATATTGGCGTATTAAGGGGATGTGTTTTTTCTTTCAAAAAAATCTTTTGCATTTAACCATTTTTAGCAAGAATGACAACATCCATGAGCAGTGAAAGCAATGAATATTTCATACAGACGGACACACATTTCGTATTTTAGAGTAGCTTCGCTAAAAAGGTATCTACATTCTACATTGATATCAATTTTCTAACGTTTAGGATTGTAAGCCTGTAGTGTAAAGGTAATTTGATAAATACAATGAATATAGAATGTGTATAGATGTTCATTCCCTTAATTGTACCAATAGAAATATAGTGTCGGAACAATCAGGCTGGTTTATTTTTTCAAAGGGTATATATTTTAGTAACAATTTTATGTGTTAAAGTGCTGCGATAACATCGGATGCAACGTTCTTTGTCAACTCCTATGGGATACAAGTGATTTCAAATCCCTTGAGAATAGCGTTGCCAAAACAAATGGTCATGAAACCAAAAAAAACAAGGATGATAATATTTTTATGCATTGAAGATCATACAATTATAAGTATTTTAAAAATACAGTTTGTAGAGCAGAAGCATATTTGTATTGGGAATCTTCCGAGGAATAATCATAGATAAATATATTGCGCAGTACATTACAGCCCAATAACACTTTTTATACATAGTTTGTGAATTTAAAGTGTTAGAATGGAATGTTTTTTTTTAATGCGAAGTTTTTCTATAATTAGGTTCGGTCCGTCCGTCCCTACGTCATTCCGTTAATCTAGGCAGTTAGAATTGTACTATCGATTTCAAACTTTGCATAATGATTCCTGTAGTAGTTATGTCCGATTTAGAACGCGTAGCAACTCTATGATCATTACCAGAATGTCTGTACGTCCATTTTAAACATGTTGATTTTTAAACAGCAATTGTTTATGTGGAATTATCATCCAATTGATCTGATTTTTTATTCCTATTACAGTAAGGTACAATATTATAAGCGAAGTATCTCTATAATCAAGTCTTAAAAATGTCAGTATGTCCTTAAACAGTATATTGTACTTAAGAAGTTTTGCTACCAATTTTTATTTATAATTTTGTCAAAACTTATATATTTAATTCTTGTATATTCAGTTCTGACACTCCACAAGAGTTAATTTTCGTCTGTCATACCATTTCAAAATTCAGAGCTTTGCTATTATGGATGTTGTCATCCTTGTTTAATTTGGAAACCCTGTATAATAGATTGGCATGACTTTCAGAATTTCGTCTTATTTGTGATGATTAGAAATAAATAACAAATTGGGAAGTTTCTGTATAAAGAATTATTTGTGTGTGTATGTGTACAGAAAGATCTTTAAACGGGTGATCTGACGTACAATAACAAGAAACATCGATATGGTTATGTAACTATTAAAGCTATTTTAATGAGAAATTTTAGTTACTTAAGAGAACAATATGATAGGAGTAAGGATTTTGAAACACCAATAGAATAGAGATGCTTCCCTGCCTCTAGGGGCCCTTGAGGAGGGGAGAGTCGAATTAGATAACCCAATTTATTATTTTAAATTTTAAAAGAAAAAGTAAAAAAAAAATTTTTGGGGGGGGTAATTTTTTTCTAGGGGCGATTTCTCTTAGGAGGGTGGTGGTACTATCTCCCAAAATAGTTATAAACCTTCCCGGGACCTATGAGAAGCTACCATGTTAAGGAGAACCCAATCGGTTCAGCGGTTAGCGAAATCCTTCTTTACAAACATACAAACACACAGACAAATACACAGACAAACAGACAGACAAACAGACAGACATCCTGTTACTTTAGTATAAGGATTACAGAATTGCTACTGTTGAAATGCAAAGTTTTTTTACATTTCTGTGTGTCTGTCCGTTCGTCTGTGAAGGATTTTAGAATACTGCTAATGTTCCTGTGAGAATAAAGAACAATCTTGAAAGCATACCAATTATATTTTTTACCAAAAAGTGTCTAACCCCTAGCCATAGCTCGAAAGGGAAAAAAGTAGCCTAAAACCTTCCCTAAAATTGGTTAGTGAGATACAAAATAACAAACTAAAATACCTCCTTTATCTAAGTTTCTCCAGAATTTAAAGCAACGTCTCTTTTTAATTAATGTCCGTTTGTCCAACTGCCTGCATTGACAAGCTTTACCTTCAATAATGTTGTCATTCTTGGTAAATTTGAAATTACAATTTCAAACTAATTAGCTACCTAAATTAGAAAGGAAGATCAATAAATAACTTACTATTGTATTTTATACAGCGGCCAATAGTAAGCAGTAACTTAATCTCAAACATGGAGGGAGGGGACATTTGACTGTAAATTATGCTAGTACTCAAAGTTTATCTTATTCGTTGAATCTATCTTTGAGTACTTTGATTAGATTTTGATTGGTTGGTAGGTTTTAAACTAGTAGTGTCCAAACTTTTAAACCAATTTATGGTATGCATATTAATTTATCGTCCATTGTCTTATCCCTTAAGATCCCTGGTTTTAAACAAGAACAATTACTTCCATAAGTTGCACAGCAACAACTAGAACACAATTTTAAAATAAAAACAAGGATGACAACATCCATAAAAGCGAAGCTCTGAAACGATAGGACAAACGGACATAAACACTTGTATAGTGTCAGAACTGAATAATCACAATATAAATGAATAAGAGTCAAAGCAAAATTGTAAGTAAATTTGTTGAAGAACTGCTTGATACAGGATAATTAATTAACGAAAAAAGCTATCTGTCTCAGTCGTACGGACGGACGTACAGACGGACCGATCATAATTATAAAAAAGCTTCGCTTTTAAAAACTTATCTTATCTTATGTTTTATCTTATGACAAATTCAGTATATATAATTTGCAATTTAGATCTATGCATAAATCAGAGTATGCAGTCTTTTAGTGACAAACGGACGAAACATTTAAATAGAGTTGCTGCTCTACTACTAAAAAAGTAATATTGAAGCAATAGTAAATATTTGAAAAAAATAGGATATTATTTAGTTGACAAGCTGTTTCCTACGCTACAGTTAGGGAACTAAATGTGATTTTGTGCAAATGTAAAATTTACCCATGAGATTGAAATATTTTTCTTATACTATAATTGAGATACTATAATTCAAAATTAGGTAATTCATTTTTGTATTCCTATTAAATAAAGGAGTATTGTTTATTGGCTGAAGTTTAATTTCAAAATAACTAAGGAACCGATTGGGTCTTATATTTCAGTTAAAGTTCTGATAGGTGCTATGATGGTTTTATTTTATTTTAAAATCTTTGGACGGTTTAAAGCTATTTTTCTAGTCCCTCTATTCCATTTAGAATACAGAGCCTTGAGTTGCATGCATTGAACACTTAGAATAGGTTTCCAAATTGTTCTTTCAATAATCACATGGCAAAAATTGTAATTTTTACCTTTATTGTACATGAAGAGCAGATAGAAATTTCAAGTTTTGTCATGTGATCAAACATTAACAGAATATTAAAAAAAATCCATTCTAGCACAAAAAAATCAAAGTCAAAAGTTAAAAATACAATATAAAGATTACTAGCACAATAAAAAACCTAAATCCTATTCAGTTCTGCCCAGGTAACCATCATTACAGACCTGTCCACTTTTCCTAATATAGAAATTAATTCACCATTTCCCTAACTGTTTAGTGTTGTTTAGAGGCTTAATTGATCTTGGTTAGCCCTATCCGCCCTGTGAGTTGCCTGCAGCCACGTATATTTGGTTAATTAAAATATATATATTCAACTATTTTCAAACTGTCACACCAATTGACAAAAATACGTCTTATTAGTGGCACTGGGAAAAAAACAGCAATTTTTAGGAGCACAGTTGCTCTATAGGTTATCGTGTCTGTCTGTCGGTAATGTGGTTCTTTTAAACGTATAATTAAATAAATCTATGTTCCTTCTGTCGCTTTTTCGATTTTAAGTGATAATTAGACAATTGTACATCTCCAATGATGACAAACAATTACTCTTTAAGTAGATTATAATTATTGGTTGAAAAGTTAGGATACTGTGAGCTTCAAACATCCATTGAAGAGAGCACACAAAGTTTTAAATCTTACGAATGAGAGAATGTGTTTACTGTTTATAAAACTTTAGGTACCAGTATAATTTACAGTCAATGTTCCCTCCCTCGCTGTCATAAACAACATAATTACAGATTCTTGATCAAAATATAATATTAATGTGACATAATTCACACCTAAAAATATATTTTCATAAAAAAAACTAAAAAATATGTCATTACAATTAATACGAAAAAGTTCGTTAAATAAAAATAATAAGAAAAAAACAAGGAGAGCGTGTGTAACCGCTTTTTTATTCTTTGTTCATGGATAAATATTCTTAAAAACAGTTTAGAGATTAAAAAAAGTTACTATGGACAATAAATAACCCCTTCCCGATTGACCGATTTCTGCATTTGGTAGCTTTAAATTGTTACAGAGAAAGGTTGGAGAAAGATAAAGAAATAATGAATATTTTACTCCTATTAATTGTAGTCTACCAAAGCACTTAAAATTTTGTCTAGCTATAAGAGATCATTAATAATAAATAGGCACAAGTTTACCACACGTATTCAGAACTTTTAGATAAAGGTCTTGCGATAATAAAATCTGAATGCCTAAGAACTATTTGTCAGATGCTTAAGCAATATAACAAGAGAATATAAATACTTCTGTACAAAGGTCGTACAATCAATATCAATAAGAGATTCAAACCACCCAATAAATCATAGTCATTCATATTTTTTCAGAATATAAAACTCAATCACTGTTTTTTTTTCTAGAATTGTAAATATCTGCCTTTAGTAGTGTGGTTAAGACATTGGTAGTTTTCTTATAAAACAGCAAATTTATATAACTATAAAAAGTAGCAGATAGTTCTTCAGTTTGTTTATTCCTTTTTAGTTGTATCAGAAAGTTTTTTTTTTGAAGGGAGGGTGAGGTCATTTGAGTGTAAATTATAATAGTACCCAAAGTTTTATAGCCACGCGCTATCTTTCGCTAGCAACTTTATTTAAGCTTGTTTGGTTAGTTCAAAGTAGCAGTGTTCAAACTTATCAACGGATAACTTTAATCTCAAATGGGATAATTTTGTTAAACATCAATGGGAATAAAGGTGAAGAATAGATATTGTGTAAATCATTGTAAAATCAGGGATCTTAAGTGATAAGACAATGAAGTTATTTATGTACCTTTCATAAGATGGTAATATACCCTCGTCTGCAGATTAAAATTATTAATTAAAAGTTTAAACACTACTAGTTTAAACCAATCAATTGAAATTCCAAAAGTACCCAAACTTTGTAAGCCAACAAAAAGTAAACTTTGAGTACCAAAATAATTTACATTACGTTGTCTCATTCCTCTCTGATTGTATGGACAGCTTGGCTACCAATAAAACACAATTATTGGTTAGTTTAGACGAACACCCCAATTCTAAGAAGGGAAATTGGGGAAGAAACTCTTCAAAAGGGAAGGCAGGATATTGATAGGCCTTATGTACCAATTTTTTTTTTACAAAGAATGATGCCTTTACAAAAGGAGTGTCTGTGCTATTTTTAAAAACAATAAATTAATTGTTTAGTTTTCATTGGATTTAAAATGAGTATTAAAAAATTGTATTATTGCCATTTTTCAATGATTTTATTATATCAGTAGCAAATTCTTATACTTACATTGAAATTATGTCCACATTTAAAAGTTACTTCTAGAAACCAATATCTACTGAAGGGAACTAATTTTCTTAATAATGCATGTCAACAAGTTTATGCTGGTAACACAACTTACAGGATAAGACAATGGATGATAAATTGTTAAAATTTCCAATGATGAATAATGAAATTATCCTTATACAGATAAAATCATTTTGTTTAAAAGTTTGGAACCAACCAATCAAAATACAAAATTACGAGTTAACGTATAACAAAACTTTGGGTACTAATGTAATTTAGAGTCCAATGTCCACTCCCTGCAAAAACGTTATCTTACTAAGACAATGCTTTTGTGAAAATCACAAAAGAATCGAAAAATTGCCTTAAAACCTACCCAGTATCAGTGCATAACTCTACTAAAAAAGGGCAAAATACAGACAAACATACAGATAAACATTTAAATTAATAATTTTTTTTGACGTACAGTCTTTTTGATTGAAAAAAAGATAGATGGACAGTTGGCATTTTATAATAGTTTTGGGAAACTATATTTTTGTGGGTGGGAGAGGGGGATGATATACACTCCCCTCTCATCTTTTTCTGTTGGGTTGGAGGGAAGGGGGGGAGCATCACGTGCATTAATGCGAATAAAATAGCTTCTAATTGAGATATAGCCTCAAACTACTAGGGAACCAAAATTTGGAGGGAAAAATAAGATATTTCGTACTAATGTTTTTTTTATAAAAATTTCAGGCATAAAAAAAATGTTTTTTTTTTGAAAATCAATAACAAATAAGTCCATAGCAATAATTAGTATGTTAAGATGTCAACATAAATTTCAAGTAATATAACTTGTATATAAACCTTTATATTAAAGTAATATGATGTTTATCTGTTTTAACTATTTTAGAGCTCTAGAAAGAATCCGCCCCCCCCCCTCCCCGAAAAAAAATCTTAAACTAAAATTGAAAGTTTGGGTCATTCGTCTTTCTTCCCCTTCGTTAAAGTGCCCCTTTAGGCTACAAGAGGCGCAACCGCAGGTAACATGTTTACAGCTTTGAATACTTTTATAAATACCCAAAATAGTTAATGAAATACCATAAAAATTGTTAGTCGACAATTTACGCAGCGTTGCGGAGCCGTTTGATTTTGGTGCGGCTCCGGCTCCGACCTAAAATCAAGAAAAACCCGACATATTTTTTTCCCCACGTCTATTTTTTACTTTTAAAGGGTTTTAAAGAATTTTTTTTATAAAAATGGATTTAAAAAACTTAATAGGGGCATTTGCACATGACAAATTATAATTTATACAAAATTTCTTAATTTATCTAGTCCGGAGCTGGAGCCGTTTTTTAACGAAAATTACGGCTCCAGCTCTGGCTCCGGCTCCAGCAAAATATGGCGGCTCCACGGCTCCGGCTACGCAACACTAAATTTTACAGTAATTTAAGGTATTGTAGGATGAATATAAAAAAACACAAATTACTTATTTTTAATGCATAAATAACACTTTATGCCTGGCCAAAAATATATATTGATGGAAATACATCTAATAGGGGGAAAAAGACATCATTAGTAAAATTTAACTTTTTTTTTTCATTATTGGTTTTAACATAATATTTGAGTTACCTCTCTGACCCTTTGTTTCTTTTTGCACCGCACTATCTTAGGAGGAATGTATTGGCTTATAAAAAGTACATTTTTAAACTCTATGTCATTTTTATATCAACTTATGGTATACCCAGGGATAATACAATGGACGATAAAATGATGTACACCCTCAATGATGATAAACAAAATTACCCATACTGCATAACAGAATTTTTACATTAAAATAATGTCAAAAGGAAGGTGAAAAGACAAAAGCGGTGCAATCAAAGGGTTAATCTTATGTTTAGTATTACTTTTATCTAATACCCTGGTAATTTGGACAGAAAAGGAGAAATTGCTTCCAGGGAGGTAGGGTACACTAGGTTCTTTATTACACTAGTCCCCAAAGTTTTATAATAACGTTTTTTTATTCGTTTGCTTAACAATTTTTGTAACTTTAATAAATTTTGATTGGTTAGTTCATTAAGTGAAGGTCTAAACATTTCCACCAATTATTATAATCTACGGAAGGGGTAATTTGGTGTTTTATTATTAGGAATGTACATCATTTTATATGCCATTGTCTTAGCCCTGCATTGGTCTGTATAGATATCCTTGGTTGCTAGACCTCGACGTTTACAAGGTTAGCCTTCAATTTTAAAAAGAGGGTTACATAAATCCGCTGGGAAATTGAAATTGATAGGTGATTAGATGGCAATTAGGACGTATAGCAATATTTGACTTTATTTCATTATTAGTAGCGAAGCTATTCTAGTATTTGGTACTTTAACAATTAGGACGTACAGCAGTATTTAAATTTATTTCATTATTAATAAAGCTATTCTAGTGTTTCATATCTTTTACAATTAGGAAAAACAGCAATATTTGACTTTATTTCATTATTAGTAACAAAGCTATTCTAGTATTTGGTACTTTAACAATTAGGACGTAGAGCAGTATTTGAATTTATTTCATTGTTAGTAGCGAAGCTATTCTAGTATTTGGTACTTTGACAATTAGCGAAGCTATTCTAGTATTTGTTAACTTTTATATTTAGAACGTACAGCAATATTTGACTTTATTTTATTATTAGTAGCGAAGCTATTCTAATATTTGATAATAATGATAAGGACGTACAAAAATATTTTACTTTTATTATTAGTAGACTAACAGATCCGTTTTAGATATTTAATAAGACAATAAACAATTACTTTAGAATTAAAACACTTTCGTATAAAGTTTATTAAAGGATTGATTGGTAAGCTAATCTATAAATTGAAATGTCTGTCTGTCCCTTCAGTCAGCTATGTTTACGGGGAAACCTGATTTTCTCTGTTGCTATTCAAGAATATATGTAAATGGTTGAATTTTTTTGTAAAGATCCACTAAGAGCATCAGGTATGTAGATAATTTACTTGGTCAGTTCGTAAGTCCATCAAGCTTCGCTATATATAAATGTAATAATCCTTGTTAATTCTTGTCTTTTTACATTTTCTTTGTAAGTTGCCATTATAAACGTTTTTTCTGTAGCAGCAAAACTTTTCTATGATTATCTAATGCAAGATGATCGGTCTGATAGCAAAAAACCGTCAGTTATTATACTTATCAAATCTCAAACATACTATGTGTTCATTAAGATTTAGAAAACTGCCGTCTTTAATGCTGCTATTTTAAGGGAGGTTTTTTACTGACCCTGGACCCTGTTTATATTATTTGAAGTGTCGATCGAACTTGAAAACTACTGCCTATAATTCTGTAATTTTGAGGGAGGTTTTCGTTTTGTATTGATCCTAGTATGGTTTTAGGCTATTTTTTCTCTGTAAAAAAATTTAGTAAACTTGGACCTTTTTAGCCTTGTTTTTTTAGTGCAAGGTCTTTTTGATCATTAGTAATTCATAACAGTAATTAGAACACAATACCAGATGTATACCTTGACCGCAGGGAGGGAGGGGACAGTGAACTGTAAATTATACTAGTACCCAAAGTTTTATAAACACGATATGATTCTTTAAAAGTATTAGTACTTTTGTTTTATCTTGATTTAATCTATAGAAATGTTAATTTTGTACATAGATTTGGGCGGAGTAATTTTATTTTTCATACATTGTCTTATCCCTTAAGAACCCTGCTTGGCAGAGTCATAGACAGTTTTTGCTCATTTTTGAATCTGTTATTTTATCCACATATTATGGAATCAAAGCCCAAGCTGCGTCACTAATAAAGACGTTGAAAAATGTACCTACAGCTGGGAGAATAATTGGCAGAATGCCTTGGCCCATTAAAAGGTGCACTTTATTTGTTTATCCATTCATCCCTGGGGGGTTAAACCATGTTATTTTTTGATAATTAATCTTTTTTGAGGGTCTGCAGCTTGCTCTAAACTTTTTTGTTTCTAATTTTTTAGTGTGCATTCACTTCCGCACATGTAGCATATTATCATATCATCAGAACTGCAAATTATTACAACACATTTCTGATTATTCTACTTTTGTAATTAAAAACCATTTAATCTACTAAGGGTTGGGCCCCTAACTTCTAGGGTCTCTAGTATGAAGAGTGGAGTGGGCAAGAAATAGTCTTAAACTATTCAGAAGACTTAAAATCTAAAAATAAGATGGCTTAAAAACATACTGGCCTGGCATCTATGTGAAGCTCCCCAAAAATGTAAAACAGAAAAATTATTAGAACAAGCCAAACAGACAAGAAAAAACCTTACTACTTTATTTACTAGAATTTGCTATTCTGTCTTTTTGCGAATCTATAACACATTGCTGATGTGATGATATGCGAAAGTGAATGCACACCATTGATTTGTTATCTTGGTGCAAAGGTGTAATAGGTTTTTTAATGTCATTGTTAAACATTAGGATACCATTAGGGGCGTGCACAGCGAGTAACCCTAAGGGTTTAATTGGCGGGGGGGGGGGGGGGGGGGGGGGGGGGGGGGGGGGGGGGGGGGGGGGGGGGGGGGGGGGGGGGGGGGGG
>LS057584.1:0-10803 GCA_900241095.1 Acartia tonsa
AATAATGGGTCTTATCGTTCTGGGCAATGAGAGTTTATTATGGATTATTGGAGCACTATGAGTTTTAAACAAATATTGAGCTCGTTTATAGACATTTATTTCCTATATAGATCTGACATGGATCTTGAAGCAATTAAGCAGGCCGTTTTGTACATGTTAAAAATTGGAAGATTTCATTAAATAAAAGTTATCGCAAATATACTTAGTAAATAAGGTATGGATATTCACAAATTTTATGTTGTATGTGTAAAACTAATTTTAAATAATTTTTTTTTACAAATTTTTTATTAGTCCAACAGCCTTAAAAAATGGGATTTGATTCAAGGCATTCCCTTTGCTTTAAACTATTGCCACAGCAGTAAAAAGAATATTTTAGTGTCTTAAATTATGACACGGTTTGTAAACAGATACTCGAGACAACCAACTATTTACTCGTTTAAGCTTTACTATCTACAATCGATGGTTAAAGGAATTTAAAGTGGGTAAAATAAGTCAATTTTACAAAACAAACGCATATAATTAAAATCGCAGAAAACCAATCCCTGTTTAACGACAAAGACTCGAAGGGAAACTAAAAAAAAAAAGTAGGAAGGGATTGGGGTTAATATCCAATATAGTTCGTATTTGATTCGGGGATTTTTGTATTGCGCTGTCACAGATTCGTATGACATAGATCGGTAATTTTTTACATAAAGCGCGGCTTTTCTATAATTAGGGTCGGTCCGTCGGTTTGTCTTTTCGTATATTTAGACATGTTAGAATTGTCCTTTCGGTTTCAAACTTTGCATGATGATTCCTTTAACAGTTAAGTACGGTAGAAAGCGTAGCAAATCTACATTCGTTACAAGAAAGTCCTACGTCCATTTATAACTTTTTAAAAACTTTTTTATATGATATATGTAATTATCCTATTCATCCAATTTTTAAAATAATGGTTACACGACAACAAGGTACAATATTCAATTAATAATGTATTAATAAAAAAAGTTTGATTTTGTAAAACCGATCCTTTTTTAGTAGCGAAGCTACTCTATAATTTGAAAGATCCGTCTAAAACGTTTTGGGGGAAACGTGATTTTCTCTGCTCTTTTACAAGATAAACGCCTGAAATTTTCAGGGATTAAATAAGTTAACATTCTTCATATGTTCATAAAGTTTCATCAAGATTCGTCAATTAATGGGGGTGCTAGATCGATTCCTATTTAACATTATATATTTTAAACGTTTTGTGATCTATTTTAGTTTAATGTTTATTTTTTGACACTGCTCTATATTTCTTTTTTTCAGATATTCATACATAATTTTGAGCTTCTCTACTAATGGATGTTGTCATCCTTGTTTTTTTTTCAAAATTGCGCCAAATTTTATTTCTAAATGAATATTTGATATTTTGTAAAAGATATAAGGAACTGTAACTACGGGGGGGAATGATCTTTCAAATTGAAGAACATATTCGTTATACGTACATCTGGGGTCACCAGGGATATAAAGGGATAAGACAATCAATAATAAATTGATAAACTCCCCATCAGATGAAAATAGTTATTTATCGCATCGTATTATAAACAGCTTTCCGCGGATATTAAAATGAATAACTAAATATTCTCAGAATACTGGTTATAATTCGAAACAATACATGATTTTTCAGCATGGCTTAGAACTAGTTCTAATTCAGTGGATATTAATCGGTTACGAAGCCATACTGGAAACAAAGTTACTCCAACTGTATATTTAAAAATACTGGTTAAAAAGTTTGGATACTGCTAGTACAAACAAACAATCTAGACTTAATAAAAGTATCCAAAGTTTTAGGCCAATAAATAAGATACGTGGTTACCAGTATAATTTACAGTCAAATGCCCCCCCCCACCTCCCTTCCTGCATATTGAAGATTATATTCGTAACAAAACTGGATTTTTATATTATGTCTGGACATTTTTATTTCCGCGGAAAGCTGTTTATAATAACGATGCGATAAATAACTATTTTGGGTTTTAATTCAGTTTAAACAGTGGAAATCAACAAAAACATATTTTGGTGAACAATTGGAATCATATGTGACTCAATACAATTGAAATGCTTTGTCTGCTAGGAATTTCTTTTTAAAGCCAAACGGATCATTATGTCTGATTGTTTATCTAGTGTAAAATATCTATTGCATATATGGTTAAATATATCCCAGTCTAATCGTAGAATACGAAGGGAATTTCTCAAATGGTTTTCCCCCAAAAAATTATTCCCCCCCCATTATGTTGCCAAACATAAGCAACAGATGTACGATATGATACGCGTAAAATAGAATCTTATCAGGGATTTTAAAGGATAAGACAATGGACGATAAATCGATGCACCTACATCTAATTACAAAAGGATCCCTTTTCTAAATTAAGCTGATTGGTTTGATTAAAAAAAATTTAAACTCTAATTTGAACTATCCCATCAAGCTATAATTAAAGTACCCAAAGGTTTAAGCCAGAAAACGAATAATAAAACTTTGAGTACCATACTAATTGTCAGTCCAATGTTCCCTCCCTCCCTGGCTACGCCTAGAATGGAATCTTTTAAATCGACCACGTTCATTTTTTTCAGGTTTTTATTCTTAAATTCCTGAAAATTACATGTCTTGAGTGTTGTGCTGTAAATTTAACAACATAATTTTAAAAATATGTAGTTATAATAAGTGGATTAATTTAAAAGGTAAACCCAGTTTTTTGTAAGATAAACCTCTTATATATACAACACATACTAGCGAATGCGCCCAATCATCTCTACATTCGAAGGGCAGAAAAATAGCTTAAAACCATACCATGACTTTATTAAATTGAATAAAATAGCCTAAAACCACCCAGAGGCCTATATAAGAAGCTTCATGGTTAAGGAGGACCAAATCGGATCAGTTGCTAGCGAGATACTTTGCTACAGACAAACAAAAAAGCATAATACTTTATATAATAGAAATTGCATACTTTTTGTTGTATTATAACAGCAGGATGTCTGTCTGTAGCTTAAGATCACACTAACTGCTAGAATGACATAGTTCTCTTTTGTATTAAGCCTTCATATAAAAAAAGTTATTTCATTTTTTCTTTTCAAAGTGGAGGGTCGGCTAAAACCCCTCCCCCACTAGCCCCAAAAGCCCATAGGTGCCCCTTTCATAGTGAATCTTCTCATTGGTTCAGAGAATGTATATATATATTTTTTTTGCCTTTGGCATCCTAAAAAAAATTTGAGGTGGGTAAAAACCCCCTAACTTGGATATCCTTGTCGCTACTAATAAATGAGGAAAAAGCATATTTTGTATGTATGGTAAAGTTGTATTTATAGGCAGTGATCTAAAGGGATAAGACAATGGCCGATAAATTGATAACATCTTCAATGATGTTTCCCAAAATTACCCCTGGGAATGTTTGGACACTCAACTTAGTGAACCAACCAATAATAAAAGTCAAGTTTAGTAAGCCAACAATAAGGAAAACGTTCTTATAAGACTTTGGGGACTAGTGTAATAAACAGCCCAATGTCCCCTTCCTTCCTGATTTATAGGAAAGATGAATTTTATATTTATTACACAACAGGGAATTTAAAATCCAGGAAGTCAATATGTTAAAATTGGAATGAAAAAAGGAATGGTAAAAAATCAGGGTTCGGCATCCGCAGAGTAGCTGCACCTTAGGGTTTCGTAGACAGGGATTTGCAGCGGATAAATGTCTGAATTTTCTTACAATCCGCCCTTCTCTCTTGAATCTGCATGGTTTATTGCGGATTCGACTGAATGTCCAGCTTTGCTTCCAGGTTGCGTTTATGGTGGATTAAAAGGTTAGAAGTTTTGATAAAAACTGCTCAGTTATGAACGAAGCTAACAAATGAGGAATATTTATTTCTTGCATCGTATTATAAACGGCTTTCCGCGGATATAGAATGTACAATTATGAGATTAAAATTATTTTTTTTTAGCCCCGAGGTGCCGAAGGCACCGGCTAAAAAAACTGGTTTTAATCTTTAATTGTACATTTTTATATTCGTAGAAAGCTGGATATAATACGATGCTAGACATAGTTTTTTCGGTTCCTATCCACCGGATTCGAATAAATACGAGAAATATTTTTATTCATGGCCAACTAAAAGTTTTAAGGTTCCTTCCTATCATAATCACTAGCGGCTACGCCCCTAGAATCTAGGGGAATACACGGTTGGGCGAAAAGGAGTGAAATCCACCTAACTCCTTTTTAATTTAAGTTTTAAAAATTCCCTACACAAAAATAGTTATAAACCTTTCCAGGACATATGAGAAGCTACATTTTAAGGAGAACCATATCGGTTTAGCGATTAGCAAGATCCTTCGATACAAACAAACACACACACATTTACACACTTAGATCCTGTTACTTTTATATAATAATGATGTCTATTTTAGGTATACCTGTTGTCTTTATCCTGGTTCAAACAAATAAAGTGTATCAAATCTTCAGGTAACAGGGAATTTTAACCAATACTGGACATTCATCTATAAGTAAATGATGTCTGTATGTCTGTCCGTCTGTCTGTTTCATAAGATCTCAGTAAACACTTAACCAATGGAATTCTATTATTCAGGGAATATACCTTCTGGTCCTGTGGTGGTTTTAGGCTAAAAACTAAAAATTCCCCCCCACCCCATCTTTTTTATTGTTTATACCACAAAGTGGCACTGTTGCAAGTGGGGGAGGGTATTTTTTTTTTAATTACCTCTTGTGGCAAAGCTCCTAGAGGCTAGTAGGCATATAAAGAGAGCGTAAAATAGACAGAGAGAGATTCTTTATCTAGTTCATGAAAGTTTGACGAAAATGTACAAATATTGGTATTATATGAATTAATCGGTTATGATTAAAATAAGAAGAAAGGGTTATCTGTTGATTTAATCCAAATACAAGCTCTTAAAATTAAAGATGAAAAAACATTGTATATATTCATATTATAATTTTTTTAGTGGAGATTTGAAAAGTGACAGTGAACCCATAATTCTTGGAATTGGAGCTGCTGTTGCCCTGGTTGTCAGTATTTTAGCTATTTTTCTCCTCCTTCCTATGATTAAGAATACAAAAAGAACTTTATCCTTGGATTTTGATGTCAGGTATTCATTATTCTTAATCGATATATTTTGATTTGGATGATGCATCAGATCTCAATGTACTCACTGATTCTGGCTATCTAAAATAATGATACCTTCATTCACCCCCTTTAACCAATCCCCCCTACTACTTGATAAAAAACCTGACCAATAAATGAGATCCATATTAGCTAGCCAAATTAACTACAAATTTTCCTCTGTCAATATAAACAATTTTAGAGGAATTGGCTTATCACATTTTAACCATCCAATCTTCATAAATACTATTTCATAAAAATTTCTTTTTACTTGAACTCTTCCTCTTATTGGCTTTAGTGATAAATTAGATTAGAAAACGGTACTGACAACATTAAAGATCATGAATGATAATACCTACTTTGTACAAAGAGATCTAAAGAGCATTTGTTGAAAAAAAGATTTATTGGAAAAAAAATCACGAAACCTTGCTCGTGTATTTTTTTAATATTAACGCGACGAACAATAAAAATGACGTACTCGATGCTCATGGGTATAAGGAATCTTTTTCAATTAAATCATCCAATTATCTTGAGTAGCAACTGAGGAAAATCACATTTTTCCATTGCATTTTTGCCACTGACTGATGGACAGATAGAGAAAGACAATTATAAAGTAGCTTTGCTTCTAAGAAAAAAGTGCATATTGTTTTTTTTAGAATGTTTTGGAAAGGTAAGAAAATGAGCAAAAAAGAAGAAAATATTGAGCTAAAGGAAGTTACCAATGTTGCAGAAGATACTGAAGAATTTGCAGATCAACAAGAAGTTACAAAAATATTTAGACCATTGCAAGGTATACCTAAAATCATAGACGTCCCAGGGGGAGTGGGCATTTACCCCCTTCAGAATTTTAAAGAATAAATTTAAAACCCTCATTTTACTCCGCTAAAAAAATCCATTTAAGACATGCTCATTTTTTTACTTTTTTGAAACCAATTTTTTTTATGTTAAGATAATTTTGACACTCAAAAGGTGTTAATGTTTGTTTGTCCTACCGTTTCAAAGCTTTTGGATGTTGTCATCCACAAGTAATGATGATGTAATTTAAAATTTCTATTTTAGTTATATCAGCGATAACAAGTTCTCTAGTCCACGGTGGTAATGATGTTGCTAACTGTATTGGACCCTTTGTTGTTATATACCATGTCTATCAGGTATTTTATATTTGTATCATGACTGACGGACAAACGGACAATGAAAATTACATACTGGTTGCGCATGGGTATAGGGAATCATCACAAAACAAGGATGCCAACATCCATAAAAGCGAAGCTCTGAAACGGTAGGACAACGGACAATACAACTTGTATAGTGTCAGAACTGAATAATCAGAATGTAAATGTATATGAGACGAAGCAAAATTGTAAGTAATTTTGTTGAAAAACTGCTTGAAACGGGATAATGTTTATGGACATACTTACATTTTTAAGATTTGATTATAGAGTTGCTTCGCTTATAATATTGAATTTTGTTGTCCCAGGAATCAGTATTCCAAAAATCAGATTAATCGGATAATTAGATCAAAAGTAAAAATATCAACATGTTTAAAATGGACGTACAGACATTCTGGTAATGATTATAGAGTTGCTACGATTTCTAACTCGTACCTAACTACTACAGGAAATTTGAAATCGATAGGACAATTCTAACATGCTTAAATTAACGAAAAAAGCTATCCGTTCCGTTCCGGACGGACGTACTGACCCTAATTAATTATAGAAAAGCTTCGCTATTAAAAACAGCCGTCGATCTTGATTTTTAATATTGTTTCTAACCCACAATAAAATCAAATAAATAATGGATATAATTATAGAATACGTAAATATTGTAACAAATTCTCGCATACCCTGATCAAATGTTTCTCACAGCTGGCTATTATAACATCTATACACCCCCCCCCTCCCCTCCCCTCGACCCCTTCTTATGACTTTCCCCTGACCATTGAAGAACGTATTGACAAATATCTGAGGACTATGTTATCAATCTAAAATGACGAACAAAATTCACATGTCCTAATATCCACATATTCTTTATTTCCAATATGCCAATGTTTGTTTACTTGCAGGAAGGTATGATTGAAAGTGGTTCAGCCGAAGCTCCCGTCTTTATTGCTCTTCTGGGGGGTGTCGGCATTTCTGCAGGATTCATTATGTTTGGACACAGAGTTATCAGGTAATAGTATCAAAATATCTTTTTATTTGCTTGGATCTTCTACTTTTACAACCAGTGGCGTGCACAGGATTTTGTCAGGGAGATGCGCAAAGCAACCACCTAAACTAAAATCGTGAGGGGTTCAAGGGGTGTATTACAGACAACAAGGGGAGTGTTTTTAGCCCTCCCCCGCACCCCATCACCCTACACCCTCCTTATGCAGGCCTATTTTTACAACCACAGTTTTATAGGGAAAATTTTACTAATACATTTAATTATTTTAGAACCATGGGCTCAAATATCTCAGAGATGAATTCATCAAGAGGATTCTGTGTTGAGTGGGTGGCCTCTGTCATTGTCCTAGTTGGTACCATCGCGGGATTTCCCCTGTCAACAACTCATTGCAAAGTTGGTGGTGTCATTGGTGTTGGCCTTGTTCAGGGACTTGTAGAGACTAACTCACCAAAGTCTGCATTGAAATATGTTAACTTCAAAGTTTTGATAGGTAATTGAATTATATTAATATATATTATTACAAGTTAGTCGATTTTTAAGCAGCAAAAACTAAAAAAAAATAATGCAGTTTTAGACTGGCAGCTTCTCCCCTGGAGGACTACTGGGGTACTTTGCCCCCAAAACCTTCTCAGGACCTATGAGAAGCTTTGCTTAAAAGAAGAACTATATCATTTGAGCAGTTAGTGAGGTCATTCGGTACAGAAGCAACAGATAGACAATTAGACATCCTGTTACTTCCAGCAGAGGCTAGAAATAGGAAAAAAGCTACTGTGAATATACGACGAAACACCCCTTAAGAGGCGATGTCACGAAAGGGACTATACCCGAATAATCATTATTATATTTTTAGGTGTTTTATTGTCTTGGGTGTTGACAGTTCCTGCCTCTATGGGTCTTTCTGCAGTTATTTTCATTATACTCAAGAAAGTTATGTTATAGTGAGCATTAATTTTCTTTCCAGTATTGGCTTTGAATCTGATTAATGTCCGCTGGATTATAACGTTTTCTCAGCCATGCTGAAAAATCATGTATAGCATCGTATTACAGACAATTTTCTGCGAACATTAAAATAAAAAATAAAGTTTATACCAGTTTTGTTAGTCCGGTCCATTGGCCCCTAATCGGGGCTACCAAAACTGGTGTAAATCTTATAATTTTTCATTTTAATATCCGCGGAAAAGTGTCTCAAATACGATGCAGTAAATAACTATTCTTTCATTCTGATTTAAAAACCAAAATCAATTACATTAATATTTTTTTTTATTTATTTATATTTAAGTTTTATAAACTATTTCAATATGTGTCTCTTTGACGAATTTAGTTAATTTTTTAGGCCAAACCAATATTTTGATTAGTATAATTTCTTTTGTATTGCTTTAAGTTTATCAAGATTTTAAACTTTAAGGGCTTTAATATAAACACTCCAAAATTACCCTAAAATTCGTTTAAAACTTATTTTTTATTTTTTTTTAACAATATATTGAAATTTACCCTTTGTTTTGAAAGATATGTAAATCTACAAATTATACAAATCATTTAAAATGTTTCGGTGCTATTACAACTATTGTTAAACCTGTAAAATAATGTACATATATGTTATAAAGATGTATTATTGTGTTTTAAAGCGAAGCTTTTTCTATAATTAGGGTCCTTCCGCCTGGAACTGATAGCTTTTTTCGTTAATTTAGGCATGTTAGAATTGTCCTATCGATTTCAAACTTTGCATGATAATTCCTTCAGACTGCTCTAATAATAACAGTAGTTAGGCACGATTTAGAAAGCGTAGAAACACTATAATCGTTACCAGAATGTCGATATATCCATTCTAAACATGTTGATTTTTTTTACTTTTTTAACAACCAATTTTCATGGGTCATGTAATATAATTATCCGGTTGATCTGATTTTTGGAATACTGATTTCTAGGACAACAAAGTACAATGCTATAAGCAAAGCATCTCTATAATCAAGTCCTAAAATGTAAATATGTCTTTAAACAGTATCCTGGAATTTAAGCAGTTTTCAACAAATTTACCAACATTTTTTTTCGATTTTTATAAATTTATATTCTGATTATTCAGTTTTAACACTCTACAAGTGTCTGCTTTGAGAAAAACTTTTAAGCAGCATTCTATGCGCTAATATGTTAGGTCTTAACCCTCATCAGTGGGACCCCTTGCCGCACCTTTATTAGTCGTTGAACGCCCCCTATATTATCTCACCTCCTATTAGCTCTAGAGGTCTCCAATATTCGATAATGAATTTCCAACTGTAAGTGAGTCAAAATCAAATTTTACTTCCTTTAACCCTTTTATTTAAAAACCTTTCTTTTTTGGTCCTGTTTTATCTAAAAAATTTTAACGGCTAAAATTTCCTTAGTTTTGAAGCTAGAAGTGGGTTTCGGTGCTTAGATATGTTGTCATCCTTGTTATTCTTAGGATATAAAATCAGAATTTTAAATCTATTTCCATTTTTAAATCTTTCAAATTTCTACAAAGGACAATATATATATTTCCAAAAGATAATTGAAAGTTCGACTTCAAAGCCCAGACTCGAACTCGACCCTTTTCTTTCTTAATTTTATAAGCTTACAGTCTTTTTAATCGCTAAATTACAGTTAAATTCAGCCTTTATCAATCTTTATTTTTTATGTTATTATGCTCTTATTAGAGTTTCAGAAACTGTTTTAAAGGATATCAGAGTATTTCCTTTTACTCTTACTCACAGAGAGCCCATAACACACACACACACACAATCTTACACTCATTCATATACCGGCACATTTCCCTCTCTCTCTCTCTCTCTCTCTCTCTTTCTTTCTTTCTTCTTTTCTTCCATTTCTCCAACCATCGTATTTAATCCTTATTTAAACCTCTCTTTTCCCCCTTTACATTTTTCCCGGTATCCCCCCCTCCCCCCTCCGTTGCTTACGATATTAAATAGAGTAAATAATAGATAGATAGAATTATATGTTTATATGAAATACCAAAACACTCTCCCTCCCCACCCCTTCTCCCCCTCCCCCCCCCTTTTGGTTGAAATTCTCCGTACTCTGATTTTCTTTTAACTCCTTTCTCCGTTGGTACAGCTCTGCAAACTCTAACCAACACTAGGGTGCTCTGAAAACAAAATAAATCCCCCCTTTTCTCCTCCATTTTCCTAAAAATCCCCATCCTCTCCCCTTTCCCCCAATCTCTTTTCTCCTTATGTATGTAAATTCCCCCTACCGTTCCTTATACCTTCCTTTCCCCCACAGTGGTAATACTTCAGATTTTTAAATAAACACGAAAAATTATGTAGTAAGAATAAAAATATATTTTGAATTTATCTATACGGACAAAGAGGAAGAGGGCATACTGTGCCCAAAGTCTGTTATCTCATTCATTAGCATAAAAACTTTGGATACTATTTTTGATAAAATCTTAATTGGTTGGTACAAACTATACATAGGTTAAACATTAATTTATTGTCCATTGTCTTATCCCTCCATGTCCACACAATCAAGAGTTGTCGATCT
>LS057585.1:0-10800 GCA_900241095.1 Acartia tonsa
TAATAACACATTTCTACAGACAAATTTGATTTCAAAACTTGACTAAACTTCAAGTTTTCAAGTGCTTGCAAAAGTTTAACAGATCAGGGATAGGTCACTAGGTGTACTTTATACTCAATTTCCTTTAGCTATTTTGTTGATTTATGTCAAAGTATATATTACTAGCGGCTCCTACAGGCCTCTAGAAGCACATCGAAATACTCTATGCTACTTTTTCCAGAGACACTTTCTCTTGGGGGTGTGGTGATCGTAGTGCCATCCCCCCAAAATTTTAAACCTTCACTTGACCTATAAGAACTTCACTGTTCTTACAAATTACTATAAGAAAAATCAAGCAAACATTTTCTGAAACATGTAAAGGTATTAAATGAATAGTAGATTATCCAATATCAGATGAATTAAACCTGTTCACTAGGACTACAAGAGATTTCAAGACAAATTAAAAATCTTGTTTTTGCTGTTTTTATTTAGTCCCTTGTTCCTGGACATAAAACTTTTCTACTCAAATGAATTCTCATGTTTTAAAAAGAAAGAAATAATCTACTATTTGTTCAAAAAAGTTTTAATGTTTTTTATATTAAATTTACATTAAAATTAAATTTCATTCTTTTTTTCAAGTTTGCTTTCTCTTAAGGATAAACATGAAATAAAATCAAATTTTTTTTATTTAATTTTAGTATAAAAAGAACAATGATGATAGTATGCATAATAGCGAAGCAAAAAACTTATGGCTTAAGGAATCAGGATTGACAATGGATAGACCACGAAAATTAATCAGAGTGTTTGTTACAGAATAAACGTGAATATATTGACAGGGGAAAATTTGTCGTCAATTGAGCTTGCTTATATGAATCTCATTTATTGATCAGATTGTGATTCTAGTAGAAAGGGAGGGTATGGGGATATAGGGTTGAATGGAGGGTAACAATATTTTTTCTATGTGCGAATATCACTTTAAAAGATTATATGAAAATCTGATGTAAAATCCAAGTAATAATATATCGATCATAGAGTAGCTTCCGTGCTATATAGGCAATGAAAATATTTTTTTCATATAAATAATGAATACCACTTAAGCCTAGGAGCTATGCATTTAGGTTACTAATATAAACTTCAAAACTTGCACAGCGATCAAGCAATTTACTTTTAAACTTACATTTCTTTATTACATCTTAACTATCCTTGATCTCAAATTACAAAGACCACCAATAATTTAAAGGCACTTGATCATTTGCTTATTTTTTAATAAAAAGTGACGTCTTGCATTTCATTTAAAATTTGTAGAATATCAAGACTGTTTGAAGATTTTACAAAATCATATATATATATCAATTTTACGAAAGAGGATGGAGATGAAAATACTTAAACATATTCAATATCAAAGGCATACCAACTAATTTTTCTGATTAAATAAGTAGAAGAAGGGTAGAGAAAAGAAGCCGATATAAAGAGGCAACGCATCTAAAAAAACTCATTTTAATCACCTTTTCTGATAAATGATTTAAGAGCGAAAGAGTGAAGGGTTGACCAGTCAGAGAGTAATAAGTCGGTCAGTCATAAAGTGAGGAAGGTTAACGCCCATAGAGTTGCAACGGATCTAAAAAGTACAGCTTATACGATTTCTCCATATCACCTTGCACATAGAACCTTCTTTTCTGGGGTCAATTAGTGTAAGAATGAAGAGTGGTAAGAGTCATTCAGTGAGGGAAGTGGACGCCTATAGAGTTGCAACGTATCTAAAAAAGTACAGCTCCTATGATTTCTCCATATCTCCTTGCACATACAACCTTCTTTTCTGGGGCCAATTAGTGTCAGAATAAAGAGTGGTAAGAGTCCGACATTGAGGTAAGATTACACAATTATAGAGTTGCTATGGATCTAAAAAGTGCAGCACCTATTATTTCTCCCTGCGTGCATATTCTCTCATATTTCTATATTTCTACTTATTCCCTGTCATAACCAATATTTATCGGCTAAAGTGGCAGCTACAAAAACTATGTTTATACAACATCTTGAATTTTCTTCAGAAGACTTAACAAAAAGCATATGAAAGTTTAATTGACCGCCAGGCAGGCAGGGAGGAGACAATGAACTTTTGATTACATGGGTACCCAAAGCAACAAGATATATTATTCAAAGGCTCAAAAGCTTTGGATACTTTTTATTTTATTTTGATTTGTTGGTTCTAAAATACAGGCACTCAAACTTGTTAACAAATAATTTAAATCTACAGAAGGAGTAATCATGTTTATCATCATTGGGGATGTATATCATTTCATCTTTCAATTTCCTATCCCTTAAGGTCCTTGATTAACAGTCGTGAATGCCAAATTATCCTTATATTCAATGCTAAGAATTAGTCCGTTTTGTATGAACCTATTTCAATGCAAGTATGTTCTGAATGAGTGTGTGAGTGTAATGGATATAGTAGATCTAGATGCTCAAACTGGCCCCATAATCCGTCAAATTTAAAAAAAGGAAATTCTAGCAGACCAACAAGCACATTTGTTTAATTTTGTTATATACAATTTTTTCCAATAAAAGCGCACGCCATTTTTTCGACGTAGGTTGACTTATCATATATGCTTTGTCATATGCTTTACATTTTACTAAGGAAGAAATTTTTACACGATTTAATTAACCCAAAAATAGCTTTATCTTAAGAAGTGTTATTATTTAAAGCTGAATCATTATGCGAACGTAATGAAAAAATAACTTCCCTTGCTACTAATTAATATTGTGGCTAGATTGTTTCTTCACTATTTTCGATTGGCGAATTTAGAAAGTATGTATCTAGATTATATTTATTGTGAATGTGTGTGTGTGTGTGTGAGAGTGTCTGTTAGTGTGTGTGTGTAAGTGTGTGTGTTCATGCATCAGGTATGGTCAGGTCAGGTCATTCTCAACAGATTGACAGCCACCCACATTTATTACAAGATTTGTACTCCAAGATCAATATTTTTCTAATAGCGCAGCTACTCAATAATTAATGAATGTCTGGTATTTTATCCTGAGTAAGTAAAATTGAATATGATATTTAGATGCCCTCCATCAATAAATTGAATTTAAGGGGAGGGCCTGGGGGGGTCAGTTTATGCCAACCCCAGCAAGGCCTGAACATGTGGTGCCCTAATCTTGCAGAGCCACCTTGTAACCAATATAATCCAACCTAACCATACCTAATGCAGCAAAAAAACGCCACCTCATCTTATCTTCAATTTATTTCAATAAAGTGGTCGATGCTCAAATAGGAACTTTAGGAAAAACTGCCAATATTTCTGAGGTACTTGTGGACAAGATTGATAAATTATGAGTAAATAGAAGACAAGTAAAAGTCTTTTTAATTTTATTAAATCTTTTTTTCTTGTTGAATTTAATTGAAAAATCTGGAGAAATTTCCCAAATGCCCAAATTGATTTGAAAGAAAAAATGCATTCTATTTTTGATGGTACATGTCCTTTAGGCATGCTTTCAATTCGAATATTTTTAATCAGATTTTTTAGTTTTTAGAGAAAAACGATTAAAATTTTTGATATACTAATTTTAATGTTTTTAGCAAAAAAATGAAAAATCAGATCGTATTACAGACAATTTTTCAAGAATATAAAATAAAGATAAAATCAATATAAGTTTTGTTAGCCCTGGCCTCTCGGGGCTAACACAACTAGTTTTGATTTTATAATTTTTCTTTTTGATATTCGCGAAAAGCTGTCTAAAATACGGTGCGAAAAATAACTTGTATGAGAGCAAATCAATAATTGCTGACACATTATCGACATAAAAATATTCTAATGACATCAAAACGACTTTACATAAATATGACAACATTTTGTAAGGAAGATAAAATTGAAATTTAAAAAAATTGCTATAAATTCCTAAACAATTTCAATAACTATATTTTTTTATCTGAAAAATTTCCCAATATAATATAGGGAACACGCGTACTTGTATCTTTCATTTTTTGCCATCATGGATTCGAATCCGATTAATATCCGCTGGATTAGAACAGGTTCTTAGCCATACTGATGTTTAAAATCATGTTTCGTGTCGTATTATAGACAATTTTCCACGATTATCAAAATACAAATCATGAAATTGATACTAGTTTTATTGGCTCGGAACTTCAGGCCCCTCAAAGGAAAATCAAACTCGAATTAATATCTTTCATTTTATTATCCGCGGAAAGCAGTCTATAATACTATCATGCATTATACTACGCATCTCCCAGATATTTAAAGTAATAGTTCAATTAGTGTAAATCAAATGTTCAGACAGACAGACCTTGTGACGGTTTTGCCCAGGGTAGCCCCGCACTTTAAGGACTTCAATATAAAGCACGAAGCAATATCTTAAGAAAATGAAGTCATACTTATAAATGACCAATGATAGGCCAATACATTTTAGTTGACCAATAGTAAAATGTATAATAATAAAAATAAACATCAAACCTGAAGTCTATAAATCAAGTTTTAAAAAAATTAAATGACTTACTCAGATCCCAGTTCTTTGGGTGGTGTCAGTCTCCAGGTTGGCCCAAGTTTCTCACCTGAAATATTTTCATCAATAATGGATGTAGAATATACGTGGATATCATGACTAAAAACTGTTGTAAATTTAGGTGGCTATTTCCCCTGTCATTTATAGGTCAATTCGTTTATCCAGAAGGAGGGAAGGGGATGGGGGTAAAGGGGTGATGGGTGGACTGTCGTTAATTTAGCCTGATACAAGGTTCACTTTAAAAGAGATTATTATAATCTGGTGTAAGATCCAAATAATAAAAAAATCCATTAAATCAATCATTAAGAAATGTGATTCTTTACAAAAAGTGCCCGTTGAGAACTGATTCCCACCATTCCCCCTAGTTTAAAATGAATTTAAAATAAGGGTGGGCTATATATTTTTTCTCTCTGTTCCTAACCCTGCTAAGGGATCTTAACCTGACCTACACCTATTGTGATTTAACCCTTTGGGGGTAACCAGTACCCAATAAAAGCTAACTAATCTAATGTATTAATCAGACAACCCCCCCCCTTGTTTTCATTTTTGTTTGTCATGTTTAAGCCAAGTCACAAAACTTTGCAAAACTTGTAGAAGTGCTTAGCTAATGAAAATGCGTCTGTAAAGATATTCATAGCACTAATTTTATTATCACATGTGGTAAAAAATACATAATACATTTTGTTATTTGTGAAGCTTCTCTTTAATTTAGATATATTCAATTGTCCGTTTTTTTTAATTACCTATATTATATTACTTGAAAGCTATACACATGAAAGTGCCTATTCACAATCTACCTACTACCTGTCCGCAATTTACTTGTAACAGAATATCCCATGTGATTTTTTAAAAAGCTTCAAAACTGACAGCGTTTTATAGACATATAAATGATGTATGAGAATATAGAATTCATGAATATATATGTATATTGATAATTTGTAAATCTAGGTTGCTAATATGGAACTCTTTTATTGGCCAGTTTATTCATCCCAGGGAAGGGGATGGAGTAAAGGGGGGTATCGTTATTTTAGCCAGTTGTGAGTATAGCTATTTACAACTGCGCTACGCATGGACATGATTAACCTAGAAGTTACATAATCATAAAACTATGAATATGATTAAATATATATACATAACCTTTCAAGAAAGACAAATATAAATCTGAAGATAGCTGTCAGGGATGGAGGTAATTTCAATGATTTATATATTCTATCTGAGTGTTTGTAGCTTATGATTTTCCTAACCGCTAGACCCATTTTCTTCTCCTTTATAGTTGGTGCTCATCATATAGTTATTTTGTTGGAGGGTATCTCAACCATCCCAAGATATTTCATTCTAGATATTAACCTCCTTTTCCTCAAGTGCCCCTGGACATATCTAGGGGCGTAAGCTATTAGATGTGATTATGTAAAAAAGAAAAAATAGCATAAAACCATTATTTAACAAAGATATATCTTTCATATCTTTGCTTTACAAGTAAAAACAAATCTTTTTCCCGTTTGCTCACCTTGAACCTCATTTTTGTAGGTAATTTGTTTTGTTGTACAAATAATTAACAATTACTGCCAATAAATATATTTACTCATTTTTTCTCATCTTGTCTTGTCTAGATAAAAGCAGAGATCTAAAGGGATAAGACAAAGGCCAATAAAATGATGTATGTACATCCCCAATGATGATACACAAAACTACCCATCTGTAAATTATTATTAGTGGTTTAAACGTTTGGACACTCAACTGTATTAACCAACCAATTAAAATTCAATAAAAGCCTTAAAAGATGTTCAGCTATAGAATAATAAGACTTTGGGGACTAGGGTAATAGATAGCCCAATGTCCAATCCCTCGCTGAGATAAGAGTATATTATGCTCACGCTAGCTTGGATTTTTTTTCTTTGAAAAACTGGGATTTTTAGGAAAAGTGGATCAACCTAATCTAATTTATTGAACCCTTCACATTAAGGATACTTTTGTTGCTCACATTAAAACTATTATATCATGTCAATTAAATTATTTGAGAATTTTTAATCCTGGGGTGTAAGTTTGTGTCTATTTTATTGCCTAAAAAACGCAGAAAAATATAAAGACAAAGATAAGTATTATGCATTCATAATCAATCTTTATATCTCTGTAATATTTAGCACACAATGGTTGCCAATAATAATTATTTATCGCATCGTATTACAAACAGCTTATATTAAGATATTTAAAGCCATACTTGAAAAAATTCCTATATTGGGGACTTTGCAGTCGCAAAAAAATATCGAAGGAGTCCGCCAAAACTTAGACTTCAAACCTCTTCAAAACTGCTACCACTAATAAAGATACTTAGAGAAATAAGAGCGGCTGCCATATCTGAGTTACTTCGGACTGCAGATTGCCTAAAAAAGCTACCGTTTTTTGCTGAGGATTATTTGAAATTGAACGGTGTATTTAGGCTTCCTGAAAAAGCCCAACAAATAAAGCATTTTCTTCTGAGTCCTGTTTTTTTTCTTTTACTAAAAAATATTATTTCTTTTCATGTTTGTTGCTAATATTCAAGTATAATCTCTTTATCCTCCATACAACTATTTACTTAATCTACAATATAAGGGATAATACAACAGAAGAAAGGTTTTTGTAATAGAAATTCCCTTATTCAAAAAATTTCAATATTTTCTTTATAATTGAAAATATCAATGCCCTTGGTTTGCAGTGCATTAAAACTATTTTCTTTATTTTTGTATGTTTTTAGACAGCGCTAATGCTGGATTATATTTTCCTTGTTAGGATTATTTGTATCTTGTCTGTGCTATCTATGAATAATGCCATCCTTGATAAGAGATAAAGATAAAGTTTATTATGGATAAAAATATAAAAAAAATTGACCAGAATCCCCAAGTGGTTGGAGGTACCCTTCCCTAAAATAGTTATAAATCTTCTCTTGACCTATAAGAAGCTTCAATGTAAAAGAGAACCACACTCTGACAGACACACAGAAAACGAAATAGTCATCCAATAACTTTTTTATATCAGGATTTCCTTATCCCTTAATTCTTAACATCCTAATAAAAGATAGTTTATGCAGCATTCATATTAAATATTTGTATGCTGTGTCCAGACAGAGTAACTGTCGACCTAGAACCATATATTTGAGGAAAATAACAGCACAATATCATACTAATTTACCCTGTAACTTAACTGTGATTGTCTTATAATTAGTTAATCTAATAATCAGATATGATATAGTGTTGAGGTCTGTGACCACTACACAGGGCTTTCCTTGTAAAACACATATGGATACATCACTCTAAAAAATGACAACGTAACTCTGAATGGGTGTAGAATATACGTGGATATTATGACAGATGAAAAAGTGTTGGCAATTAAGGTTGCTAACATGGACATCATTTCGTTCCTCCAGTAGGAGAGGAGGGGGTGGGATAGAGGGTGTGGATGTGGGATAACGTTATTTTATCCAGCTACAAGTTTCAATTTAGCAGAGTTCATGGGATTCTTGTGCAAGATCCAAATAATAATAAATCCATTTATCTCTAAACTGCATTAAGGCTATTTTGGCGTGCTATTACAGAAAAACCGAACTTTTTTCAACCATTTTGCACTGGAATACTATAGTACGGTTCTAAGATATTTTATATATTTTATCATAATATTCACTCGTCTAGCACAGCATCAATTGGAAGCATTTTATTGTCATAAGTTATGAGCTGAATTTAGCCTATACTCGACCTCGTCACCTCATAAATAACAAGCTAACTTTAATTTGGATTTTAAAAGTTTTCTAATGCATATTTATGCTTTTATTCATTGGATTTTATTGAAGTCCAAAATAAATTTTCCTAATATATATAATCTTTTTCAGTACTATCTATAGATATTTATAAATTTACTTCGCCGTTTGCCAAAACCCATTCATCAGTCTTAATGGTCAAATAAACCTATTTTGATCAAATATCCATTTTTAAGAGTATATTCATAGATATAAGTCTATACATTTATTGAGGAAAAAACAGAAGAAAATACACTCGAGAATGCTTTGAAGTCATATTTGGATATTATAAAATGTATTTAGAACATTAAAGAAGATTGAATCTTTTTGGCATAGAAAGACATGGTGTGCGTGCGGGTGGTGTGGGAGATTTTATGAGATTGGATGTGTTTAAGATATATCAATCGATATATAATATACGTGGATATTATTACAGGGGAAAGATTGTTGTCATTTCAGGTTGTTAACATAGCACTCATATATAGGTCAGTTCGTTCATTCAGTTGGAGGGGATGAGGGGGCAAATAAGTGAATGGAGGTTATCGTTTTTTCAGCCCGCTGCAAATTTTACTTTAATAGAGAACATGAAATTATAAAGTAACATCCCAGTAATGGCAAAAGAAATTTTTCCTCAACATCTTAAAATTTTAAAAAATATATATTAAAATAGTTATTTATCGCATCGTAATACAGACAGCTTTTAATATTTGTGGAAAACTTTCTGTATTACAATGCCATACATGAATTTTCAGTATGGCTAAGATTCGTTCTGATACAGTGGATGAGGTTTTTTTTACTGATTCATTACCCATCCACCAAAATGGCAGCTGTAAGTCAATAAAAATATGGGTTGTGCAGTTTGACAGCTTCAGATTTCACCAAAACATGGAATTCTTAAATGGAGTGTTTGTATTTGCGGCTTCAGCTGCGAATTTTTAATAATTGAATGAATGCTGAAATCTTTTTAAGCAGCTGAATTCTTTTGAGGCTGCTGATCCTTGCCTTTAAGTACAACTGAAAATCCAATTTGTCCTTACCATTGAAATCAATTATTTCTTGAAGATTTTCATGCTAATAAATCATAATTGTAAGAAAATGCAAAAAGATTTCTGAAAAAAAATTGCATTTTGCAACTTTTAAATCGTTTGTCTTAGGTGGATCTACATCATATTTTTTGTAGAGATATTTTATCTTATAAAAACCTTTCCTCTTAAAATAATTAATTTGTTCAACTTGGAACCCTACCTCACTCGTTTTGGAATAAATTAAAAAATATTGGTTACAGAGTACTAAGTAGTAAGATATATAAGTTGGAAAGAATTTTCATGTTAGAGGGAGATTTGAAATCTGCGTCAAATTTTAAGGATTTTTATAAAATTAGTTTTTTGTATAATTCTTTATCTAAAAGCTGAAATACAATTTAAGTTAATTAATCTTGACATCCGTGATAGGTGAATTGAAAACTACCCGCGCTCTAATTGGTTGAATGGTGTATGACACTTAAGCTTCTCCAATCAGAGCACAGATAGTTTTCAATCGACCAATCACAAATGTCAAAATTAATTAACTTAAATTGTATTTCCGCTTTTAGATAAAGAATTATACAAAAAGGCCACAGTAAAAGTGTCTGACTATGACGTCAGAAAAAATTAACAATTAACCAATGAGAAGCCAGTATTCACAATGGTAAAATATATAGCGGCCTCTCATTGGTTAGTTGTTATTTTTATCTGACGTCATAGTCAGACACTTTTACTGTGGCCATACAAAAAACTAATTTTATAAAAAAAAATTCTTAAAATTTGATTCAGATTTCAAATCTCCCTGTAACATTAAAATCCTTTCCAACTTATATATCTTACTAAGTAGTCCATCAAGGTAAGATCCAACTGCAGGGGTTATGCATAGGAAAAAGAACAAACCCCCTTAATTATATTTTTTTTTAATAAGGGGGTAGAGTATTATCGTTAACTAGGCGTTGAACAATATCTAAAACAACCAATAAAATATAATAAAAAACATTTTAGTATTTACCTAATTTTGTAATGGTAAGATTCACTTTTGGATTGGTCTCTCCCGCGAAAGGATACCTCACAGTAGTCTAAAAAAAAAGTTTGCGGCATAATTTTAAATTTAAAGTAGCAAAGATGTACTAAAGTAAGAGATGTTATGTTTATTGGAATAAACTATACGTGTCAATAAAATGTTCGTTTATCTAAAACTTAAAGTAAACTAATAGAGGGGATACGAGCTATCTTAACTCTACCCTGGGGTTGGGACCCTGTTCCGACTTTCAAATGGGTCTTTGAATATTCAGCCAATAACATCGGAAATATCGACACAGCCAAGTCGCTACAAAAGATAGAAAGTAATTTGTCAGTTGACGAAAAAGATGCCAACCAATTGGAACACATAGTTGTATGGGTTGTTTAACTATACTTTTACATTTATTTTTTAAAACATTCTTAAAACTCTCAGAGTATGATCAAACAGAGTTTTAAAAATAGTACATGTATTCTTCTACAACTGAGGAA
>LS057586.1:0-10799 GCA_900241095.1 Acartia tonsa
CCCCCGGCGGCGGGCCCCCTCTCCCGGGGCCCCCCCCCCCCCCCCCCCCAAATCTCCACCCCTCGCCCCGGGGGGGGCGCCCCCACAAACCCAACCCCCTCCCAAAAATAATGAAAAATAACCCCCCTCCCTCAAAAAAAAAATCTTTTCTTTTTAAAACTAAAATTATAATAGTGAGTCGACTAACCCCCTTCCCACCAAATAAAATAAATTATTTAATTACGAAAAATTGGGTTGTTCAAACCACGAAGCCGCTAGTATTTATGTATAAAATTGATATTTTTAAAGTACAGGATAAGTTTAAATGTATAACTTTTTATGGGAATCATCGCAAAAAATCAGCCGTCTATCTCTAACAGCTGCTATAAAAATCATGGTATAATATTAGTGTATATTAGGATACGTATATTATATACACACATTAAGGTATAGAATAGCATTTCAACAAAAAAGATGCTTGAAAAAAATAAAAAATAATATTATATTATACATCATTAGGTTGTGAAAGACGGATTTCAAAGCCCCTTTAAAATTGAAATGAGGTTGGCCTGCCTTACACTTTTTAACCCTCTAAAGAAATACCCCCCCCTCCCCTGGCAAAACCCTGTGCACACCACTGCCTTAAGAAAAGTTAGTAAATTTCAATGGGTATTTAAAAAGCCACAAATTTAAGGCCTACGCCGTAGCTTGACAAAGTGTCTCAAACATCAGACTTGTGACGTCATGAAAATGAGGAATAAACCATTTCTTTTTTAAGGGTTTTCTTTCCCACTTCTCCTCTCATCTCCCTCATATTTATGACGTCATATGGCTGATTTTTGAGACACTTTGTTGATCAAACAAGTTGTAGAAGTTTTATCTCTAAAAAATTGTAATCCTTCATGTTTTCTCTTACTGATTAGAAACTGAGAAAAATAATAGAAAAAATGTGAAACAATTTTAGATTAGAAAGAAATGAATTTATGTATGTCATTTTTTAGTTGTCCTACAAAAAAGTAAATTGAATATTGGTTATTTTTTTGCTTTAATCGCCTGATTATAATCACATGAAACCTATTTAATCAAATAGTTGTCTTTTAGTTGAATTAATTCTTGGTGTTCATAAAAGATAGAAAAAGGTCACTGCATTAGAGTAAAACACTAGAGGGAGAAAGGGTTAAATAACTGTATCTTTCCATCGCAACCGACTTGTGCAACCTTTCCATTGGGTCATTGAAAATCAACCTATGGTGTCGCTTCTGTTAACACAGCCAAGTAGCAGAAAATAAATTAGAAGTAGACAAAGAAGGTCTTTGAAAAAAGAAGGGAGGTAGTTGTCTGTATATATACATCTATACTAAAGATCTGTCGTCACGGCTAATCATATCTAATTTTATTAAAACTTTTGTCGTCTGCAAAGGGTAAAATAAAAGTAATGCCCAACAGTTTTTATAATTATAATATAATAAAATTTATAAAGATAGAGGGCTCTTTTAATTAAATATTTATATCTAAAACACCAGAGTTTGTGATTCTATAAATAATTTAAAGTAATTTTTATTAAGATAGTATAAATAAATACATTTTTTAAAAATCAGTTTATGTCAAATTAAAATTTTTCTTTGAGTAGATCTATTTCTTTCTTATTAATGTTAATTTTGCCTTTAATTGTTTGTTTGCTATTTTGAGCTAAATCTATAAATACAATGAAGAAAGGAAATTTTGTTGCATATTTTATGTTTATTTATTTAACTCAGTTAGAATCAAAAGTGTTAATAGCGCAAAAAAAGTTGATACTACTTTTGATATTTTTAAGCACCACCTTTCTTAAAGAATATTAAATGGGTTGAAACCATTAATTTTTATTGTTATCAAAAAATATTAAATCATCATTTAATCGGTTTCACGCGGTGAGCTACAGGGATAGGGATATGGTAACAGAAAATATATCTTGCCTCTAACAATGAATATAGAATAACTGAGCTGGATCTTTAAATGTGTAGCCGTTGCCTTAGCCGTGGCCAGAGGTACAGCCACTAACCTAATGACGATCTTTAAATCAAATTGGCTACGCGTGGCCACGGCCATATGCGATCTTTAAATCACAACCACTTTTTGAATTTTCAGTAAAAATATGAACAATAATAATAATAATAATACGTAAAAAGTTCAAACATTTAAAGATCCATGTTTTAACGGCTACAATTACGGCCACGACTACGGCCACGGCTATGGCAACGGCTACACATTTAAAGATCAGCTCTGTATATATATTGATAGGGGAAAATTTGTCGTCGATTTAGGTTGCTAATATGGACCTCACCAGTTCGTTTATTCAGTAGGAGGGGAGGAGAAGAAATGTATCGTCATTTTAGCCAGCTGTGAGTGGTGCTTTGTTAGAGTACATGAAAATCTGCTGTAACATCCAAGTAATCCTTACAATAAAAAATAAATGTATAGATCTCGCTAACCGCTGAACCGATCGGGTTCTCCTTTACAGGGTAGCTTCTCATAGGTCCTGGGAAGGTTTATAACCCTTTACAGGGTAGCTTCTCATAGGTCCTGGGAAGGTTTATAACTATTTTTGGAGGGTACCACCACCATCGTAAGAGAAATCGCCCCTAGAAACAAATTACACCGCCCCCACAAAAAAATTTAATTATTTTTTCAAAACTAAAATAAAAAATGGGTTCGAAGGGGGGGGGAGGGTAACCCCCCTCTCCTTCAAAAATTTAAAAAAAAGATTCAACTCTCCCCTCCTCAAGTGCCCCTAGAGGCCTCTAGGAGCGTAGCCGCTAGTAAAGAATGAAGCAAGTGCCTAAAAAACTAAACTAAAGTTTTCCTCCAGTCAAAATATAATCTGTTTTTTTTTATATTATGTTGTTTACTAAATTATTTTTTTCAAATGACATATCACTGTCCCTATGGACTGATTGAATTTTTGGGAAAGATCTTTTTATGATAATTTATATTGAAAATACTGAAAGATTTTTAGATTAAACCCTTCCAAAAAAAAACAATATTATGCCTTGTTCTAGAGCAGTTAGTCTTGTGTGCTATTAAAGATCTGTTAAATGACTTCATAAAAACTTTAAAGACCTTCTTTGTTGGTCATTAGGTAGAATTAAGAGATTTTTGATTATTTTGAAGGGGGGGGGGGCGAGGAGGGGGGCTATACCAAAGATAAGATTATAAACTCCATAAAACTTTAGCTCAATAAATATAAAAAGCTATGCTCTAAAATTTATTTTCAAAACCTAAGTTTCACCAGAAAATTATTTAATTTATATTTTGGGATTAAATTGTCAAAACCAGAATGTAAACTTTACACATTAATTTGAATTTTACATTGAAAAAATACAACATTTCTATATTCCGTTCATTCAAAGGCAGTGATCTAAAGGGATAAGACAATTGCCGATAAATTGTTGAACACACCCAATGATGTTACACAAAATTACCTCTTCTGTAGATTAAAATTAGTGGTTAGAAAGTTTGAACACTCATCTTATCAAATAAACCAAACAAAATTAACTAAAGTCCCCAAAGATGTTAACTAATAAGGAATAGTTATTTCTCGCATTATAAACCAGTATTATAAACCGCTTTCCGCAGATATAGAATGTACAATTATAAGATTAAAACCAGTTCGGTACCTCGGGGCTAAAAAACTGGTTTTATTCTGATTGTGCATTTTTATATTCGTAGAAAGCTGGATATAATACGATGCTAGACATAATTTTTTCGTATGGATGAGAACCGGTTCCTATCCTAATACGAGAAACGTTATTATAAAACTGTGGGGACTAGTGTAATAAACAGCCCATTGACTCCTCTCTCTCTCTGCTTCAGAGCAGCTTCATGTTTGTCTCTTGCTTGTTATATGGATCTTATGAAATGATTTGAGTTGTCTACAAAAAGTTTACCTGTTACCCACTTGCAAAGACCTTGAAGGGATAAGTCAACAATAAGTGTACATTTTTAATACAATGATAGAAAAAGAAACAATTTACAGTTGTTCTATGGGGTTCCTACATTAGTACATGAAAGTAAGGTGGTGGTACCCTCCTCTAAAATCGTTATCAACCTTACTAGGACCATACAGGTTCAGTGGTTAGCGAGATCCTACGGTACAAACACAGAGACAAACTCACAAACATCCTGTTACTTTTATATAAGGATAAAAAAACAGGATGTCTATGAGTCTTTCTGTCTGTCAGTACCGAAAGATCTTGCTAACTGTTAAACCGATATGGTTCTCCTTTACACAATGTAGCTTCTCATAGGTTCAAGTAAGGTTCATAACTATTTGGGGAGATCACCACCACCCTCGCAAGAGAAATCACCCTTGGAAAAAATACCACCCCTCAAAAAAAATTTCGTTTTAAAACTAAAATTTTAGTATTTCCCCAACTTTATAAGTCCTACATTCATAAGACCTACACTGACATTAGACCTACACTCATAAGACCTACACTGATATTAGACCTACACTCATAAGACCTACACTGACATTAGACCTACACTCATAAGACCTACACTGACATTATACCTACACTCAAAAGACCTACACTGACATTAGAACTACACTCATAAGACCTACACTGACATTAGACCTACACTCATAAGACCTACACTGACATTAGAGTTACACTCATAAGGCCAACACTGCCATAAGACCTACACTGACATAAGACCTACTCTCATAAGTCCAACACACATAAGGTGGATTAAGGCCAAAATGTGTAATAAAAAATTACAAAATTTTTAATATAGTTTTTTGAACTTTTATGTTAGGTTAGGTTATAGGCTAGGGGGCCGAGCGCCCGCGGCTAGACAGGCCAGGGGGCCGAGCGCTGCGGCAATGACCTTCATTAACATAAATTATTTTACAATAAATTAAATGTCTTTAGGTCTTATGTCAGTGTAGGTCTTTTAAATGTAGGTCTTATATTAAATAGGTCTTAAGAATGTAGGCCTTATGAGTGTAGGTCTTATGAGTGTAAGTCTTATGAAGCAACACGGGGGAACTACCTCTAGAGGCCTCTGGGGACGAAGCCACTAGTATTACATAATTTAGTTTTCTCCTGTTTATAAAGTTTCTTTGTGTTAAAAGTTTTTTAATAAAGTGTGAGGAAAGTGACATTTATATTAAGCCTTAAATAACACAAACTTTGATCAACTGAAAATGGATAACCCATTTGTTTCCTAATTTTCGAAGTTGTACAGTACAGATAACCCAACTATTGCAAAAGCGATTTTCAGCTACTCCGGTCAAAGGAAAAAAAATTTACCTACAAAGCTATTTAACCATTATACATTCTAAATTTTAATTTTTCAAATTTAGATTTTTTTGGAAGTTTGAAGCTTTTTTAGCTAGTAGTAAATATTGAGTTAGGATAAGTATGCTATGTTTACAATCGGAAATTAGAATTCAGCTGACCCCAACTTTACTAGTTTAATCAGGGCTGAAGGGAAAATACATCTCTATTATGCGTCGGAATTTTTTTGTATATTCAGTAAGAAGACCAAGGACGTCAAAGTGGGGTGAGTAAAATGGCAAATTGTTTTTTACCCCTCCCACAAAAATTGTTTCGCAAGGGGGGAGGGGGGCAACAATTTTTTTTACCACCCCTACCATGGTATTAGCCTGTAAATTACTACTGGCCCCAAAGTTTTATAAAATATAGACAAATTCTTTCTTTAGTTGTTTAGGTAACTAAAGTTTGGTAGTAAAAGGTATTAACATTTCCATGTTATCTTATTTGAAAACTTTTTCTAGTGTCAGAGCGAGATAAGGCACTAGGAGACACTTAATTTTTAGCCAAAAATAAATTTCTCTTTAATATTAAGTCATTTAATTTATGATCAACTAAAGATTACTATAACCAGGGAGCTAAAGGGATAAGACAATAGGTGACAAATTTATTCATACCCAATGAGGATAAACGAAATTATCCTTTTGTAGACCAAACTAATTTGTTGAAAGTTTGGACACTGCTAGTTGGAACCAACCAATAAAGATTTAGTATAAAGTTTTTAAGCCTGCAATTGAGATAAACTGTTTTTATAAAACTTAAGGTACCTGTAAAATTTTATGTCCAAAGTCCCCTCCCTTCTTTGACAAATGTAAGGTAAGTAAATCTAACAATTTTCCTTGATAATGTTCTCAAATAAGATTTTTGTTCAATAAAGCAAATAATCATTATGTAAAAAATAGACTTTCTGGTAATGATTATATGGTTGCTACCCTGTTACAAGAATCATCATGCCTAGTTTAAAAACAAATGGATAATTTTAACATGCCTAAATTAATAAAGAATAGATAAATATTCAAATATCATTATGTACAGAATTTTCAATTTTGTCCTGAAATTGTTTTGAAACTCAATTTCTAAAACAAATAAATTTAAATATTATGCAACAACACAAACTTCAATCCTATTTATGCACAGAAAATACAAGGTAACAAGGATGGCAACATCCATAAAAGCGAAGCTCTGACACGGTGGGACAAACCTTGTAAAGTGACAGAACTGAAAAATCAGAATATGAATGTATAAAAAACGAAAAAAAATTGTAAGTAAGTTTAAAAACTGTTTAAATAGAGGATATTGTTTGAGTGCATATTTACTTTTTTAGAGATACTTCGCCTATAACATTGTACTTTGTTGTCCTAGGAATCAGTTTTCCAAAAATAAGATTAATCGGACAAATATATCACATAACAATTTATTGTTAAAAAACTTAAAAATCAACATGTTTAAAATGAACGTACAATGGACATTTTGGTAACGATTATAGAGTTGATACGCTTTCTAAATAGTACCTAACTACTACAGGAATCATCATGCAAAGTTGGTAATCGATAGGACAACTATAACATACCTAAATTAACGGAAAAAAACGATGAAAAAATTCATAAAAATAGATCAACAAATCAGACGGATAGACATACATACAAATATTTAGGGGTGCGATGTGGGAGCAGAGAAAAATAGCAGTTGTTACCAAGATATTAACAGGCAAACAAAAAATAACCTTATTACTTCAAAATAATTGATACGCCCCTAGAACTATTTCTCTTAGGAGTGTACCATCCTATAACTATAATACAAAGTAGAACGATGTCTGTCTGTTTGTTTGTAGCGAAGGATCTCGCTAACCGCTGAACCGATTGGGTTCTTTTTTACAGGGTAGCTTCTCATAGTTCCTGGAAAGGTTTATAACTATTTTCTTGGGGGGTGGGACACCCCTAACCCCCCAAAAAATGAAAAATACCTCCCTCAATAATTTTTTTTCTTTTTAAAACTAAAATTAAAATAGTGGGGTCGACTAACCCCCTCCCTCCCCCCAATTTTTTTTTTATTTTCTTTAAAATCTAAAACACGAAAAATTAGTTTGATCAAACCTCTTAGGGCAAAGCCCCTAGAGGCTAGGGGTGAAACCGCTAGTATTACAAAAAATTATAAAACCTTTCCTGGTTTCATATGAAGCTTCACTGTAATGGAAAACCATATTGGTTCAGCGGTTCATAAATAAATTCATAGCATTGACTAGGGATAGCTGAACTAAAAAAATTTGTTTACTAATTTTAAAGGTAAACAATTGTCTCTTCATTTTTTTTGCACATAATTCCTTTAATTGTAAATTTTGAAGAATAGTTTTGATTTGGTAAATTAAAAAAGAATAGGTTTTTTCTAGATGTAATATCCCTTATCCTTGCTGATGACAAGGTTCGTTGTAATTATTGTCCTAATTTATAACAGGCAACAATCTATGGGAAACGGCTCTAAAAGCAAAATTTTGCAAGTTGGTCAATGGTTCCAATTTTTTTGCTCAGCCATTTTTTTTTACGTTTGTGCAATATAGAAAAATTTGGCTAAAGATACAATTTTTATGTTTTGTATTTGGTTGCATTATTATGTAATTGTTTGCAGTTTCACTTTAACTGAAAATGGACCACAAATAAAATCTTCTTTTTAAAGTAAGCAATTTTTAGGTTAGGTTAGGTTAAGTTTAAGGTAGTCCTGGGGGTTAGAACTCCGCAGTAACTCGATTTTGAAGCTATAAATAAGGGCAAAGGGAGAGGATTTTGAGAATATTACTATTTTTTAGGGGGGAAAAAATGTGTTGTTTTGTGTTTTAACCTTGGCTACTCTTTTTACTAAATACATCTTTTACTTTACAAATTATGTAAATATAGCGGGTTTGTGTCAGCTAATGATATAAGATGTTAAGATCACAAAGTGCAGGAAAGTCATAAAAATACATTTAAATTCATCTCTTTTAGGGGATTTCTTTCACACTTCTCCTCTTATCCCTCCTTTTAGACGTATTTTTATGACGTCATACACGACACTTTCCACTTTCTATGATAACACTTACAAACAACTGTTATGTTTAATGCGTGAATTCATAATAAGCGTTGACAGAATGCAATGACACATAATCAGTCGATTTTGGGCTATGCACTAATATAAGACCATTGAAATTTGAAATACATTATTAAAATTACAATTATAGTTCTATTGGTATTTCGTTGTTCTCCTTATACTGTTTAATTAGCTGAAACTTTTATTGCCAAAATAAACCCACACCTTGTTCTAAAAAGAACAAACATAAATTGGCATGCAAAAAATAGGACCAGTACACTAAATAAAGCGCAAAAACTGATGGTTTTTAGACCATAAATTTATCTTTTCCGGAAAAGTACATTTACTAAAAAAGTAAAAACTAATTAATATTGGTATTGGTATACTTTTTTTGTATAATAGATGTTAAACAGGAAAAAGATTTGTCAATTTTACTTTATAAAAGTATCACATAAAAATTTAGGAAATTATTTTAAGTTTTGTTTCATGACCTTGTGTCTTTTTTATTTTATTTTCAAAAGCGAAGCTTTTCTAAAATTAGGATTGGTCCGTCCGTAACGGATAGCTTTTTTCGTTAATTTAAGCATGTTAGAATTGTCCTATTGATTTCAAACTTTTCATGATGAATCCTGTAGTAGTTAGGTACGATTTAGAATGTGTACCAACTCTTCAATCGTTGTCCGTGTCCAGAATGTCCGTGCGTCCATTTTAAACATGTTGATTTTTATACTATTTTAACAACAAATTTTTATGTGATCTAATTATCCGATTGATCTGATTTAGGGTATATTGATTCCTGGGACATCAAAGTATTGTTTAACTACTCACACATAACCTGCCAAGGAGCAGCTGCAGAGTTTCTCTATAAATATGTGTGTTATGTAGTCGATAATTTGGCCACTAGGTGTCTTATTTTTTTCAATAGAAAACCTCCAACCGGAGCTTACATCAACAAAGTATGTCACCAGCTATTTGAAAAAGTATAAAGATAGCATTTCTGAGGTGACACAGCAACTACAATCAAGCTGTATGTGGAGGTCTATAGCTAGTCAGCAACCAATCTATAGTCTTTTCAACATATCTCCCGAAAAGGTTAGTAGTGGGTAAGATTATACGTCTCAGAATCATTTCTGTAGTATACATCCTTTGTTTCTTTCCGAATCTCAAAGATAGCTAAGCCATGATGATGGGTTGTATATCATGACCTGAGCGTGAGAAGGCGTTGATGGTGGACTCCGTCAACATATCGATGAACGCTTGGAAATCACTCTGTGATCTCCTAGATGGACCATGACAACGGCTGAGTGGTTAAATTTATATCTTTGTTGTATGCAAGACATTCGCTGAACAATTTTAGTACACCTATAAACCTCCTACTACGACAAATGTCCTAATGATACAAACCCTCTAAACGACAAACCTCCCAAAGGTTCAAACGTCAATATGATAAGCGAAGCAACTCTATAAAAAGTCCTAAAAATGTAAGTATGTCCATAAATATTATTCTATATCAAGCAGTTTTTCAACAAATTTACTTACAATTTTGCTTTGACATTTATACACTTATATTCTGATTATTTAGTTCTGACACTACAAGTGTTAGTGTTCGTTTGTCCTACCGTTTCAGTGCTTCGCTTTTATGGATGTTGTCATCCTTGTTTTATCTTAAGATGTCATATTAGTTATTTATCTATAGAAATACAGATAATTTTCCACGAATGCTGAAATACAAATCATATAATTAATACCAGTTTTGTTAGACCGGGACTTCGGCCCCTCAGGTTTAACACAACTGGTTTTAATCTTCTGATTTTTAATTTTGATATCCGCGTAAAGTTGTCTATATTACAATGCGATAAAAAACTATTATAATTTAAATTTCATTTGCAATAATAGTATTGATTGTTAAATAATCTTCAAGAAAAATTATATTACTACCCTCTTCAAAATTGTTAACCTATTTTTAAACCAGAAAGGTAAACGTAAAAGGGCAATGACAGTAACATAATTCAAAAAATTAATTAGTTTATCATACATTGTTCTATCCCTGTATTAATGTTGAAAACCCTCTGTGGTCCCACAGAGGGTTTCCATGCTTTTGCATTGGTAAAATGACTAGGATTCTAAAAAAACAATTTTTTCCTCATTATGGCTTCGAAATCGGTTAATATCCGGAGGTTTGGAAACGGTTCTCAGCCATAATGAAAAATCACGAATAGCATCGAATTACTGACAATTTTCCTTAAATATCAAGATAAAAATCATAATAGTTATTTCTCGCACCGTATTATAAACGGCTTTCCGCGGATATAGAATGTACAACTATAAGATTAAAACCAGTTTTTTAGCCCCGAGGTGCTGAAGGCACGGGCGAAAAAAACTGGTTTTAATCTTATGATTGTACATTTTTATATTCGTAGAAAGCTGGATATAATACGATGCTAG
>LS057587.1:0-10798 GCA_900241095.1 Acartia tonsa
AAGACATCAAACCAGGAGAAATATAGCTATACCTAGATACCCCTTTAATATGATATTTTGGGCCAATATCCATTCAATTTTCATTGGAGCACTAATCAACCCCCTCCTCTATTATATTTTTATATTAGGTTAGGTACTTATGTGTGGTTCAGAAGAACTGCGTAGGGTTAGGATCTTCTAAGGTAAGAATTCCATAGGGTTGGATTTTTACAGAGGAAATAAGAAAACTAGCTCTAAAGAAACTAGCTTTGAAAAAACCAAGTATGGAAAATTTTGGTCACCTAGTCTTTCAAGGGATTTTTTGCAACTTTGGGGATAGGCAGGGATTACCTTGGAAATTGGGGACCATAGTATACAATACTCATTCTTAACCCACCCCTCTCCCCACATTCTATCCCAATTATCATCTAGTATAGTGAGGTTGTAAAAGTTTTGCTCCTCATAGAGTCATTGCGGGTGGAATAATTATGACCCATAATGTTGTTTTTTCTTATTCTAGCTATCAGGGACAAAGAGATTAGAGAATTGGGGATGAATTAATTTATAAGGTTTTTTATGAATAGCAAACACAAACTTCCTCTTGTAATTGTTTTACTTCAAAATACATTTAACGTTACTAGCCCTAGGAGGAAGCAAGCCCCAAACCCAAAAAGTTTCCAAACCTTTCCTAACCCAAGTTAACATAAAATCAAATAATTATCTTTCCTTCGATGTCTTAAGTTTGTCCTTGGTAGGTTTAAAATAACAGAGGTTTAAGCTGGGTAGAATCTATCTGCAAGTGTTCTCTCCCTCCCTTGCACCTAAAGTATGCAATCCAGGGATAGTTCAATAATAGATAGACCAATCTTTCTCTTTTACTTTACCCCCCTTACTTTATATTGACCTCCTTGAACTGGTATCTCAAAATAAAATGACTTAAAGCCATTGCTAAAAGCAACCTGACTATTTCAAACATATAAATCACATGAAAGAGACGACACACACACACGGTTTGTTATTGTTTAACAAGTTTTTGTCAAAACTTTGATAATCAAAATCTTAATAACTAGGACAACTGCAGTTCAAAGCTAAAAAGAAAACTTTCTTTAAAAATTTCTTTTAAAAGAGACATTTTAATATCTGAAAGGGTTAGATAGTTACTATAAGCTATGCTAATATCTTTCATAAATCTTTCAGGAAAAATGTTAAATTTGAATTCAGTGAACGAAGGACAAAATTTTATGGGTAACATGTTTTGGGGAGGATAGGTTTATCCTTTAATGTCTTACCACTGTATTCTATCGAATAGGGTAGGGCTCTGCAGCCGATAATTGGGTTATGCGGCTGCAGATGTATTTAAATTTTACGGTGGTAGTTGAGTATGGCTGGTGGTAGCTTATGTTGATGGCTTCGGCTTATTTTGCGGGTTATGTGAGATGCGCTTTTGGCAGTATGACTTCGGTGTACTACGCAGCTGAATGCGGCTGCCGCGCTCTAGAATAAGGAAAGATAGAGGATTTGAATTCCTAGATAATCGAATTATATTATTTGGTAAGTATGTCAAGAATAATTTAAACACAGGATAAAACAATGATAACGTTATCCCTAAAAGCGAAGTTCAACAAATGATACAGGCCTAAAAGCAAATTTGAACTTAACTGCCAAGATCATTTTACGTAAATTTATTCTTATTAAACTAATTAAAATCGTTTTAGGGTTAACAATTCAAAACATAAATTATTTTTACATCAATTTTAAATTGTTTTCTTTCTCCTTTTGAAAAATATTTTCTATTTCGAGTCTTAGAGAAAACGCTCTCTTGTGGAGTTGTTTTAACAGTTTGTCAATCATGTTTCAGACATGACCACTGATGGTATTGTCAGAGAATTTGTAGATTAACATGGATTGTTTTTGATACTTTAAAGTGTCAAAAATGTATCTATGCTTTAAAATGCATAAACAAACCTCTAATTAGTATTTATCTTTATGGTTGTGAACACTTGTGTGTGTAAAATTAAAAATGAATCAATTTAATGCAAATCAAATACAAAATCTGAGTTTGACAATAAACTAATTAGGCAGAGATATGATTTCTACAAGGTTTCCTTTATACTGCAAGTGTTACTAAATAATCCCCCCCGGATGTGTAAGGGAGGGTCGACAAAATCCAGCTTAAATTAATTCGAGAAAAAAAATCACAAAACCTATAGCTGTCGTTGAGGGGCAACACATAGTAGAATTGACGACCTTTCCATATGCCCCCCAAATTTCATTTTAGATTTATTTCGCTTTTGGCTATACCTAATTTCTGGACACAATCCAATTACAAACAATGAATAATCCCTCTTAGAAATATATATTACAAAAAAAATTAAGGGAGACTATCTGAAAATAGCCTAAAACTTGTGCTGAGGGGAAGGGGAGTGGTCCACATTCCAATTAAGGGATAATACCTGTGTGTTTACTTGGCAGAGCCTAAAGATTGCATGGTTGATGTGTGTTCAATATTTGCACATTCATACCAGGGACATCCAAATTTATGCAAATAAATTTGCAAAGTAGGAAGATGATTGCCTGTCTGTTTATTGTATATTTAACAGCTTTACAGTAGGATGTTCGTTTATCTGTGTGTCTCTATTAACTGAGGCATCGGGTAAATATCTAGATAGAATATAGTACAGTGGCGGCTGCACCTCTAGCTCTGTATTCCAAGTGTAGATATAGTAGAAAAAAACATCACAAGACTTGAATCCAAAAATTAAATGACCTAAAACCATCTTGGGATATATATGAAGCTTCCAAAAAATAAAGAACTCAATCGGTTTAGTAGTTATCGAAATCTTTATCTACAGAGAGAAAAAAAAGAATTATATATTCAAAATTTGAACGCACCTAAATATAAATACAGACAACAATACACTTTTTAATTTTGAAGATTAATTAGACATATAAAACTTAGTTTCACTTCTATCTTTTTTCCTTGTATTGTTTAAAACAAGGACATTTAAAGCAATTAAAAAAATCATGAAATTCAAACTAATTAAATAAACCATTAAAGTCAAAACAAATGATTTTCTTCTTTTTTGGAGGGTGTTATCCTTGCTATTAATGAAACTAATAATATGAGTATATCGAATCACCTTGTACTAATTTTTGTTAACAGACGTAGATAATAGTTTTCCAGTGCAGTGGTTTGAATTGGCTCTTGACTATGTGTTGTTTTTTCTTTCATATATGTCAGAGAAAAAACATTTAAATTATATTTAGTTTCCTAAACTGCTGGTTTTAGGTGCTATTATCCCTGTTATGAATTAAACTATTTGTAAAATTTTATGAAATGGCCCTGTATTTTATTGTTCAGATCTTCGATGGTTTTATATACCATGTTTTATCTAGTGTGTAGTTTTCTTATTCTATACCTATTTGAGCGACAATTTATTTTTTTATTTTTTACCTTATGAAATATTTTCGACTGTTTTTTTTTATAAAACGGCTGGATTTATTGCATCAAGATCCATGACAGATCTATATAGAAAATAAACGTCTATAAATGAGCTCGAATCTTCCAATGGTAGAGTGTTTAATACTCATAGTACTCTAATAATCCTAATTAAACTCTCATTGACCAAAGCGATAAGACCCTTATTCTATTTGTTTATGGAATGAAGTAAGTTTTTTACTTCATGTTGATATTTGAATTACATTGAAATATTTAGTCTTTTTTTGAAATGATCCTGTATTTTATTGTTCAGATCTCTGATGATATGTTTCCAGTGGTGTGTAGTGCTCCCAAATGGTTGCTCAGCATCGGGTTCTCACTTGGTTATGGCTCCATGTTCACTAAAGTTAGTTCACTTTTTATCATTAACTCTTAGCACCAAAGACGTAGTTAAGGGGGTGGTGAAACCCACCTTCAGCCCCTCAGCAAATATTTTTGAGTGACCCTTTAAAATCAGATTATAGGTTAGGGGTTGGATTGGGGGATGGTTTGTTTAACCCAATTAAATATCATGTCGTGTATTTCTTATATTAGAGAAGGCACCTTTTTATCCTCTTCTTCACCCCCATTTTTCCACTTCAAAAGACACAAAAGCCAGATTTTTTTCACAAAAGAATCAGAAAAAAGAATGATGTTGTTATTCATTGTCTTAACTCTATAAGAAATTAAGAAAAAGATTATATATTTTGTCCTCAAATAGAAATTCTTACCTTACCCTTACATTAGCAGATAAATATACTGAGACAAAGAGAGAGGGAGAGATTGAGAAAGAGTACTAGAGAGAATTGGGCAAAGTTTAGAGAACAAGAGAAAGGTGGAGTTTTAAACAGTATAACCAGGAATTCTAGAATGGGTAATGAATTTAGAGAAAAAGTACAGTACATTGATCTTTTTATAATATTTTAATCAATAAGAATCTGGTTTATATTCATTAAAATTTGCCAATAAACAAAGGTGTTGCAGTATTTGCATGCATCTTAGATGATCAGGTTGATTACACAAATGATATTTATCTAACCATCCCTTATTCCCTGAGTATAAGGCAACAGTAGTTTAATGGGAGGAGATAAGAAGCAAAAAAGAGATGAAGGGGCAGGGATCCCATAAGTATGGGGGCACTATGGGGACGGTGGGGACAGTATGGGGGGCAGAATAATTGAACTTTGTTGTGACAGCTTGCCAAACGAGATATCCTGCAAAAAGTAAACAAATGTTTTATTCAAAGTAAAATTCTAAACTTTTCAACAAATTTCCCCCTATTTACAATATAACTCAAGGATAGTAAGAGCCAAAAAAGCGAAAAACCATACAAAAGGTAAATCCATTTGATATGAAATTGCATAAATAAAATATTCCATATATGGAATTATATGGAATTTAAACACAACTAATAGATTTTCCAAAACACTGTAAAAAAATAACTTTTGTTTCAAATTTACGTACTCATTTATTGTTGCTCTTTCCAGATTATATCTAAATTGCTTAATCAAGAGAACCAAACTTGCATGGCTGACTCATTTAAAATCAGAGCTTTACTCACAGAAGAAGTTACGAACGGACATAAACTAATTGTAAAAAAGGAGCTTTGCTTTTAACAAGTTAGAAAATAAAAGTATTTCTATATCAGAGCAAAAGAATGTAAGTTAAAAGAAAAGACACCTGCTAAAAATACCTTTTTTTGGCAAATATCAGAAGAATTTTGATTAAGGCTGTAAAATGAAGTTATTTCTAATAGTAAAGCTACTCTTGCACTTGCTTGTCATTAAATTGCACATATTAGCGAAAAAAGGCTTAAACTCAAATATTTCAAGATTGAATTGGAGAATGGTTATTTATCGCATCATATTATGGACAGCTCAATCAGTAATATAAAAACTTTCATTAATTCTATTATATTTATCTCATTATTCCCGGAAAACTGTCTATAATACTATACGATATATATCTTCTCAGTATGGCTCAAAACCGGTTTTAATCTGGCAAAAATTTTCAAAGCCTTTATACTCATTTGTTACAAAGTTTTATAGAAAATCGATTGGGTTTAACCCTGTGATATTTTGTTCATTTCTAGGTATTTCTTCTTAAAATATTATAAAACATAGATTGCAGATTTTAAAACGTAAGGAACCAATGATTTTGTTTTTTTTAGATATGGAGAGTTCATAGAATTGCTACCCATACAAAGACAAAAGGAGAGGATAAAATTAAGGTAGGTTGTTTTGCTTTTTTCATACCATATTCCCTTTACTTAGCAAATTAATTGAAAATTTAATTTAGTCTCAGTCCCTTTAATTTAATATATGGCTGAAATTCAATATTTTAAGACTAAATGATAGCCAATAGATTTTTTGATTTTTTAGAATAAAATGTTCAGTTGATTGTTGTTTAAAATAATTTACCAAAAACGGCCGTTAATTTTGAAGAATACATGGATTTAGCATAAATAGCAAAAGGACAAAATAATAGATACTATGCATCTGCTCTATGGCTGGCTTTGTCCGTAGGTTTGAATTTATTTTTCTATCGGATTTAGAACAGTTTCTGAATTATTTAATGAAAAAATACTTACATCTGAAAATATAATAGAACCAATGATAAGCTTACCTAAGTAACTTTTAGGCTTCAGACAAAAAAACCTTACCAATATAAGGATACCTGCTAAAAATTTTGCCAAGTGCATTCTTTAAAATATCAATTGCCAATTTTTATTGATATTAATATTTTCTTGTTATTGCTGCGAAATTTATGGATATCCTTGTTCTTGTTAGTCGATATTTTGTCTTTATTTATGTTATATCCATTGTATTCTTGAATCTAATCAGTGACGTGACGTCACAGTTACTTAATAGATGAAAATTTGAAATAGTAATATAGGATCATGTCTTTTATATGTCAACAAAATTTAAACTTGTTTAGGTGGATTTTATTTTCTTAAATAATATCTTGTCAAGAATTTTAAGAAAAGTTGTGTTAAATAGGAGAGACAGGATTTTGTTGACATATAAACGACTTGATCAAAACTGTTTATTGTTCATATTAATTTAGCAGAATCACATGCAATATAGGTATATTAATCTTCTGAAACAGGAGATGTGTATACCTATATTGTTTTATAGGTGTGCAAATTTGTATTATAACATCAGTATATTTAGTGTTTCATATTCGCAAAAAAAAACATTAAATTACATGTTTGTCTGTTATAATAATTTGCTATTCAAAAAATTTAGTAATATGTTCAGTGGCGTTCACAGGGTTTTTGTCAGGGAGGTGTAAACTTTGAGAGATTGAAGCTAACTAAAAAGGGGAAGGCAGGCGTCTTCCATTTTAATTTTTAGGGGGGAGTGAATGCAGGCCATTTTAATGTGATTCTGGGGTCATTTGAATTTGAATTTCCGAATGTGTACACAGTTTCCTCGGTGTTTCCTCATCCTATCTCAATATTTTCTACTAGCTAAAAAAATTCAAACTTCCAAAAAAAAATCAAAATTTTAATGTATAAACGATATTTACATTATACATTTAAAATTTTAATTTCTTTAAATTTGGTTTTGTTTTTTTGAAGATTTGAAGCTTTTTTGGCTAGTAGTAAATATTGAGTTAGGATGAGGAAACTGTGTACACATTCGGCAACTCAAATTCAGTTGACCTGATTCTGGCTATTTTATGCATGTGTTTATACAAAGTAACCTAAACAAGACTAACTTACTTCATTATTTAGTACATAGGCAAGAAGCCAATGATTAATGTAAGTAAAAAAAAGGTTTTTGCTTCATTATATACCCCTTCTAATTGTTCATCTACAGTGAAGGAAAAATTATGGCAGATAAATTAATCTAAAATCCATTATCAAAATCTATGAAAATCAGAATTTAACTGATATTGGAAGTAAGATTAATTTATCGTCTATTGTCTTTTCCTTGATTTATTTATCTACTTTGTTATATTTGCTCACTTTTCTATCTCTTTGTGCTTTCTTTTCTCTTTTTATCATCCTTTTGCAGATCTCATTTGTGGCTTCTTCAAGTTGGGCAGCTCAAATATTTCTCTTTTCTAAAAAAATATGCTTGTTTTAGAAGTAAATCTTCTCTATATTAAGAGAAATTTTGAGTTTTCCAACTGTTTTAATTTTAAATTACACAGCGATGTAGATTTTACACTGAAAACAACACAATAAAAAAGATAATTAAAATATGCTTATTCATTTAAAATAGATCAAATATTAATACTACAGAATATTACAATTTAATTAGTTACAAAAGCATTTAATTATAAAAATATATAAAGACTGTACATTGTATAATTGCTGAAATTTTGCATGCTTTATATATTTTATCTTTGTTTATTTGTATTTTATTAATAAAAAGGCGTTTACTTTAAATTAAGGAAATAGTTACATAATATCATGATGGATTAAAATAATAAGATTTTATAAATAAAAACTTTTGTACACTTTCAAATTTAAATCTCATTATTTATTTAAATTTCTTGTATGAAATGCTATAATGTGAGCATTATTGTATTTAAAACTTTATGTATTATAATTAAAACTAGGACACTCTGTATTGTGAATTTAAACCTCGCCAGTGCCACGTTGTGTTAATATGATTTAAACTTAGACACACTGTATTTACATTTAAGCTTGACAGTGCTGGTTTATAACTTATTCTTGGACATACTGTATTATAATTTAGGCTTGACAACTTATTATAATTTATAATTGGACAAACAGTATTTAAATTTAGTTCAACACACTGTATTTATATTTAGGCTTGACAATGCTGTATTATAATCTAATTATTATTTAACTTTGGTCTTTCATAATTAAAACTTGGCTAAACTGATTTTGCTTGAAAACACTGTATCATGATTGGACACAGTGTATTTGAATTTTAACTGGACAATGCTGTATTATTATTCAATTATGGTGTATCATAATTTAAACTTGGACACACTGTATTTAAATTTTAGCTTGACAATACAGTAATAAACTCCATACTTGGACACACGCGCTGTATGAAAATTCTAGCTTGACAATGCTGTATTATAATTTAAACTTGGACACATTGTATATAAATTTAAGCTTGACAACGCTGGATTTTAATTGAAACTTGGACACACTATTTATATTTAAGCTTGACAACTATGTGTATGAATTAGAATGTGGACGCACTGTATTCAAATTTAAGCTTAAAACGATGTATTATAATTTATACTTGGACACACTGTATTTGAATTTAAGCTTAAAACAATGTATTATAAATTAAACTTGAACACCCGTATTTAAATTTAAGTTTGGCAACACTGTATAATAACTTATACTTGGACACTGTATTTATATTTGAACTAAAATAATCCCTTTGAAAAAAATATTTCTCATAATATCGCTGGAAGAAAATTGAATAATTTTTTTGTAATAAATACTATGAATTTGGTAGGGATATAAAATTATTATTAAATGTTAGCCACACTGTAAGTTATCATCTAATTAAATGCACAATCCTTTTACACATCTTTCTCTCTCTCTCTCTCTCTTTCTTTCTTATGCCAATGAAACTTTATTTCTATGATGGGTTCACATTTACAATTTAAGTTATTAATCAGTTGTTATAGAATATGATATAAAGATGCATAAAAAGTGTAATCTAAAAATGCTTTGGCAATATGGTAAATAAATGAATAAATAGACCTATACTCTGAGCATTCTTTGTTTAAAATAGCTAGAAACCATCAGCGAAAGAGTGATAGAGTCAATATTCCTACCACAAGGAATTATTTTAAATTCCATCTACAATACTTTAATATAAGGAATAAAATTAATTACCATGGTTTATAAAATTTACTTCTTACAAGAAATTTTGTAAAAATTTCCAATAAATACATCCTTTTCTAATTCCTGTTTTATGGTTTTTACTTTCACTGTTTTAATTATATTTAAAAAAGGTTTCATTTTCCTTTTCGCATATAATAACTTGAAATATTTAAGTGCTTTGCAGATTATTTTTTTATAACACTTTTTTTCATGTTATTTTTTCCTCTATTCCTCTAGGTCTTTCAAAAACGACTGTGCAACTACAACCACAATCATCCTTGTTTATTATGGAAATATCAATGAGCATTAAAGCCTTTCTTGTGCTAATTTTGCTCCCAGTAAAATAGGAAGTCCGCCCGTTTTTGTATGCACTTATTTTTGGCTCCATTCACACAAGATGCCTTTCATATGCTTATAACATAAACTCCATGTCATCAAATCCTTTGTATTCCTCATTAGTACAAAAAGAAAGGAAGAATAGGCTGGCGGCGGGGTTATTAAAAAAAAGTGGTTAAAAAAAGTGTGTTTGTGTGTGTGTGGTGTAAAATGTGTATTATGGCGTATTATATCTAAGCATGCATTTAATAGTGTATTAGTGCATTGAAATGAGAATGATATCAAGAATCAAAGGATAGGACATTCGCACTAAAATGCGATAATTTTTTTTTTACATATTTCTGTGATTCTAAACGCGAATCTTATATATAACTATTAAAAGCGAATCTTTTTCTGTAATTAGGGTTTGTACGTCCATCCTGTACAATTACCTATTTTTGTTAATTTTGGCATGTTAGAATTGTCCTATCTATTTTGATGATGACTATTGTAACAATTAGTTTATACTTTTGAATTAATATCCTGCTTATTAAGTTTTTGACTTTCCACATCCTCATATTAGTCTGTCTGCCGTTTAATTTTAGAGCTTTTATAGATTTTGTTACCCTTGTTGAATTTTGATTCCTAATGTTATGTTATTTGAACAAATATTAATATTTTACAATTCAGCTATAAATTTTAGCTGTACCAAATTTAAAGCTAAAATTTCCATGACCTTCTGCGGCTGTCGAGCCCCTTATGAGAAATGGCAATGACTGACAAGCCCCGCGAAAAAAATTATAGTTGCCTTTTGCATATCACTAAATTGCTGGAATATTCATGTACATATTGAAGTGTATAATTAGTATGCTGATGAGTGAATTTATAAAAAAGATTGCGAGGGCTAAGTGGAAAAATTTGTATATCAAAAGTTTTTAAGTGAAATTTTAAGATAATATTAAAATGTTTAAGGGTAATAAAAGGTTTTTGCAAAAAGTGTTAAAAGGAAAATATTATAAAGATACATCTTTGGTATATATCCAAAGTAAGACAAAAAGATTTTTGATTTGTTTAGTATTTGAATTGGAAAGAAATAAATACGTTATTTATAATTAAGCAGATATTGTTAGAGATATTTATAGGGAGGGGGGGGGGCCACTATTTTGCCTTAAATATCACCTTTATCAAAACAGTTC
>LS057588.1:0-10797 GCA_900241095.1 Acartia tonsa
ACTAGTTTTAATCTTATAATTGTACATTCTATATCCGCGGAAAGCCGTTTATAATACGATACGAGAAATAACTATTCCTTATATATACATATATTATTCTATTGTTTTTTTTGACTTAACGAAAGCTTTTGACAATCTTACAAATGAGAGATCTTAAGGGAAAACAAATAAGATAATGGACGATAAATTGATATTCATCTTTCCCCAATGATGATAAACAAAGTTAACCCTTTTGTACATTAAAATTGTTTGAAAAGTTAGAATCAACCAATCAAAATTCAATAAAAGTGCCCAAAGCTTTTGAGCCTACGAACAAAATAACGTGAGTTATAAAACTTTGGAGAAGAAAAATCCACCAAAAAATGAAAAATATTCGATTTTTTGATGCAAAAATCACGCAACCTTTATAATAATTACAGAAATTGACCAAAGAAAAAAAAATAAAAATGAACTTATAGCAAAGCAATGCTATTCTATAGGTATATATAAGTATGTAAGTCTTCACCTTCTGCATGACTGGACGGTTGTTCCGCAATGAAATCTGCTTCGGTGTTGACTCTGTACTTGTGTTCTGAAAAATTAAATTAAATTTTATGAAATTTCTAGCATAAAGTACAAAATTATGAATTTAACCTACCCAGGGACGCCAAAGCTTTTTTTGAGGGGGGTAAAATGAGGGTTTTGAAAGGTTTAAGTGGGTTAATCTAATGTTTTTTTAGTACACTAGTTCACAAAGTTTTGTAAAACGTTTTCTTATTCGTTGGCTTAACAACTCTGGGGATTTACAAAATGGGTAATTTTGTGTATATTATTGGGGATATACATCAATATATCGGACATTGTCTTATCCCTTTAGATCCCTGTAGAAAATATAAAAAATTGCAAAACAAAATTGTCAATTTAGATTTATATGTCAATTGAAAATTTAAAATGTCAAGATTAACTCATTTTTTTTCAAATTTAATTGGTTTTTGTTTTCATTCATGTTCTTTTTTGTACATTTTTTTAGTTTTTAATTTTATTTTTTTTCATTTCATAGGTTAGTTTAGGTTTAACTTATCTTCAATTAACTTTAAAAAGTAAGGGTGTTTGTGATCCAAAGGTAGGTATAGGTAAATCACATTCTTATAAAAGCATCCAGCTACTTTAATATAGACTAGAGGCTTCGCACCTAGAATATTTAGGGGCACTTGAGAAGGGGGGAGTTGAATCCCAAACCCCATTATTTTATTTTAGATTGATAAAATATTTTTTTTTTTTTCAGGGGGGGATTAAAACAAGTGTTGTGGGCGGTTTTACTGCTCAACTAGACAATTTGAGGAAAAGTGCTCTTTATTGAAATCATTACCTTTATATTAGTGGAGGGGGTGGCTGAGCGGCTTAAATTCCGAAAAATGTTCTTACACCTTAAAAAAAGAAAAAGTTAAATTAATCAAATAAACTATGATAAAAATCAAGGATCTAAAGGGATAAGACAATGGCCGATAAATTAATGTACAGAATGATCCAATGATGGTTAACAAAATTACCCTTATTGTAGATTACAACATTTGGACATTCAACTTGATAAACTAACCAATCAAAATTTAATAAAAGTCCCAAAAGTTGTTAAGCCAACGAATATGAAAACGTTATTATAAAACTTTGTTGACTAATATAATTAACAGCCCAATATCCCATCCCTTCCCCGATAAAGATACTTTATATCACTGTTTATTTACTTAAGGGGTAATTTTGTTTCTCACAATCTGGAAGGTACACCAATGTCTTATCCTTTTAGATCTCTCCATATTTGACCTTGTGAAGGAAAAATGAAAATTTTTCCATAAAATCAATTATCAAATTTGTATTACACACACAAGGAATTTATTATTATTACGTCAAATTTTTGTAAAGGCTTAAATTTTCAAAATCTAATTAATTTCATGAATCAATTTTTAACGTCAATACGTCATTTAATGTTCGGTTAGCTAATATTAAGCAATATTAATGGCGTATGTAATTAGGTAGTTTAAAGTGATAAGACAATGGACGATAAATTGATGTAAATTCCCAATGATGGTAAACAACAAAACCCTTTCTTTAGATTTCATTTACTGTATTACATGATTCAGTAATAGTTCCCAAAGTTATGCAGCCAAAGAATAAGAAAAACGAGGTTATTTATAAAACTTTGGGTACTAGTGTAACTTAACGAGCCAAATATCCCCTTCCTCCATAAAAAAAATGGAGGGTGGTGGTACCTCCTTCAAAATAGTCAAAAATCTTTTCTGGACCTATGAGAAGTAACACTGTAAAGGAGAACCATATTGGTTCAGCAGTTAACGAGATCCTTCAGTACAGACACACAGAGAGACATACAAACATCATGTTACTTTTATATAAGGATATCTGATAGTTATAGTTTAATTGACAAAAACTACCTAAAATTAGCATAAAACGACCTTGAAAAAAGACCAAATTATAACATTTTGGTTTGAAAAAAGTACCCAATGTAGTTATAAAAGTTTGGTTACCCATCTTGAAATGGAAGCTAGATTATAGAAGATTGGGTCTAAAAGTACCCAACGTTTTTGAGCTAAGGAATAATACAACGTGGTTAGTTAATATAGTTTGGGTACCTTGAAATGGAGGCCAGATTATAGAAGATTGGGTTGAAGCAGTTATTTGCCGCTGAAAACGACCACATGATTTTCTGAAGGGTGTACGGGATCTTGTTCGCCCCATCCTCGTCTACTTGGGACCTGAAAAAAAATACATTCATAATGATGATAAACAAAATTACCCTTTTGTAGATTAAATTTATTGGTTGAAAAGCTTGGAAACTACTAGTTTGAAACCAATCAATCAAAGTACTCAAAGTTTTTGGTTTTAAAACTTTGGGTACCAGTGTAAAAAAAAAATCTGCCCATGACCCTAGCAAGGCGTTTCTAAACTAGAGAACTAAATCGGTCAAGTAGTTTATAGATCTTAACGAACAAACTAATAAACGAAAAATCCTTACTACTTTATATAATAGAACTAGCGGCTGCGCCCCTAGCATCTTGGGGCTCTATTTTCGAAAGAATATGTAAGGGCACATAAAAAGCCTAAAACCATACCAAGACTTTTTATGATAATGTAATAGCCTAAAAACCATCCCGGGACCTATAAGAAGCTTCCGTGTAAAGGAGGATCATATCGGTTCAGTGGTGAGAGAGACCCTTCGCTACAGACCAAAAAAGCTTACTACTTTATATAATAAGATATAAAAAACTTGATTTTTCTTGAAAATTTCCTTGACACAAAATATAAAGGTGTTCATTAACATTCGCATAAAATCGCAATAGCATTTCATGATATTCGCAAAAAGGGCAAATTAGCAAATACCAAGAATCTAAAGGGATAAGACAATGGCAGATAAATTGGTGGACATTGTACATCCCCAATAATGATACACAGAATTATCCCTTCTGTGCAATACAGTTAGTAGTTTAAACGTTTAAACTTACAATCAAAATTCATGAAATGTCCACAAAGTTGTTAAGCCAATGCATAAGAAAAGATTACTAGTGAACTTTGGGGACTAGTGTAATAAACAGCCAAATGTTCCCTACCTCCCTGGTAATTTTACGGCTTTGATATTGTAATGTATTTGCGGAAAAGTTAGCACACCCCAAAATATAAAATGTCAACTATGGTTATGAAAAATTGTGTAATATAATATATTTCATGCTTCTCACAGCTTGTTAGATATTTAGGTAGAAATTTTACAGGGAGGGAGGAAACTAAAAAATACACTGGTACCCAAAGTTTTATAACCACGTTATGTTATCTGTTAGATAATAAACTTTGGGTACTTAAATTAAATTGTGAAATTGGCTTGTTCATTAAGTTAGGTGTCCGAACATTTCGACAAATATGTACAGGAGAGGTAATTCTTCTATCGTGACAGAAGTCATACATTAATTTATCCTTCATTGTCTTATCTCTTCAGATCCCTGGATATTTAGGTAGAATTTTTATGTACAATTCTAGTTAAAAATATATAAAGACTAACAGGAATCTTAAGAGGTAAGACAATGGAATTTTGAAAATAATGTGTTTATAAAACTTTAGGTACCAATATATACAGTCCAATGTCCACTCCCTTCAAGAGATGCAAAATATTCAAAATGGCGGCAAATTGAGAATTTTTTCTCTCAATATTTTAGTTTAAATTTGACTCACCAGAGGGAAAGTATCTGTTAAGGGGCCCAGCAAACAATGAACAGTTAAGACTCACAAAAGTACCCAAAGTTTTGTAAAACTTTGGTTTCCAGTATAATTTACAGGTCAACTACTTTCAAGAACTTAATGAACTCAAAATGGCGACATTTTTCTCCACAATTTAGTTTAAATTTCACTCACCAGAGGGAAAGTATCTGATAAGGCGCCCAGCAGACCATGAATCCAACTATGAGAATCCCAGTTGTCTAAAATAAACACAAAATTAATACAAAAAAGCAATTTCGTATAATTATACTTATTAACATAACTTATGATAATTGGTATTCCAGTATGGCTTCGAAACCAATTGCCGTTAGATTGAAACCAGTTCTTAGCCATACTGAAAAACTGGTTTAATCTTATAATTTTTCATTTAGTATCCGAGAAAAGGTGTCTATAATACGATGTGATAAATTACTATTAACAATACATGACTATTCAGTATGTCCAAGAACTGGTTTTAATCCAGCAAAAATTAATTGGTTTCGTAAATTAATTGAAAAAAAAACATAAATAAATCATAAGCAAACAATACAATCATAGAATTCCAATAAGTACTCTGCTCTAATTTAGACATAAAATAATACAAAAAAAACAAGGATGACAACATCCATAAGTAGCGAGGCACAAAAAATAATGGGTGGATGAAATACGAATATCTTTTATCACGAAACCTTTCTCACATATTTTTTTATTTGATAAAAAATATTCAAAATTTGTCACATGACTGACATACCAACGGACAAAGTAGATTACAAACTGGATGCTCATGGTATAGGAAAGCTTCACTAAAAAATAGCCACATATCTTTGATAACACATGAGAAAATCGCCTGATATTTAAGGCCTGACAGACAAAGTGATTTATAGAGTAGCTTCACTAATAAACAAGAACTCTAAAGCTATTCTATGATTAGGTTATGTGCACACCTCCATCGTCTTACCTTAACAGTGCTGAGTTTTGCTTGTTCCGCCGCCGTAGACAGCCGCTGTTGCTGCTGATTAAACTGTTGTTGCAGCTGGGCAGCGCCTTTTAGTTGCTGCGAATGCTTGATGCTGCCGCTGCCCTCCAGATGGTTGATATGGCCGAGGTTGCTGTTGGGGCTGCCAAGGTGGGGGCCTGATTTGATACTGTTGCAGTGGGCTGGCAGCTGCTGCGGCTTGTAGTACGAGCTGGGAATCTAAATAGAAATTATGGTGAAATATTGCTGGTAACGTTACTGGGATTATTACACGGTTCCTGGATCCAGCAGCACGAATGTTCCCCTAAATCCTAGGTTCCTGTTAGCTTGCATCCAGCAATTTTTCCATGTTACCAGCAGTAAATTAATGTTACTGGCTGACAGGAGTTTTTACCCAATTCCTATTATTTACATGTTCTTATATGTATAAAAGTAACAGGATGTCTATCTGTTTGTCTTTGTGTGTGTGTCTAAGGATATTGCAAATGATTCATCTTTAGACCGATAGATATTACGATAGATAGATACCTGGATATCATATTTATGGTGGGGTATCTGAGAAGGATGGTGGGGCATACTCTCTGTAGCCACTGGTGAGTTCAAATTTGAACAGTTTGAGGTGAAATTCAACTTATTCCTAAATTGTTGATAAAACCTTCTGGATATTTGTTTTATTGTTTAAAAGGTTAGAACCAACTTATTAAACTCGAATACCAAAAGTTTTTTATGATAACATGGTTATAAAACTTTGGGTACCAGTGTAATTTACAGTCCAATGTCCCCTCCCACACTGGATTAATATTGGTTGAAAAGTTGGAACCAACCAATCAAAAGTTGTTGAGCCAACTAATAAGATAACATGGTTATAAAACTTTGGGTACCAGTGTAATTTACAGTCCAATGTCCCCTCACTCCCAGGATTAACATTGGTTGAAAAGTTGGAACCAACCAATCAAAAGTTTTGAAGCCCACGAGTAAGATAACATGGTTATAAAACTTTGGGTACCAGTGTAATTTACAGTCTAATGTCGCCTTCCTCTCTGGATTAATATTGGTTAAAAGTTGGAACCAACCAATCAAAATTTAGTACCCAAAGTTTTGACCTAGCAAATAAGATAACATGGTTATAAAACTTTGGGTACAAATCATTCATGAAATCAAACAAACAAAAAACATTGTTATTTTTATGTTTTCCTTTTGCGTCACTAATATACAACAAAATACAAATATCCGGTATTTGCAGGGAGGAAGGGGATATTGGGCTGTTTATTGAACCAGTCCCCAAAGTTTTACAATAACTTTTTCTCATTTGTTGGTTCAAAAACTTTGGGGACTTTTGATAAATTTGTTGAATGTCCAAACGTTTCAACCAATAATGGTTTTCTACAAATAAGGATAATTTTGTGTATAATCAATTTGGATGTACATTAATTTATCGGCCATTTAGATCTCTGGGTAAAGAGGATCAAAATTTAATAATCTGTTATTTAGTCTTTTGGCTGATTATTTTTTTGCCAATTACCTATCCCTCTAAATCTTTTTCCTCCATGAAAGAAACACAAAAATATATTTTTTGCATCTTGAAGTTTGAGGAAAATTTGTGTAATAAAAATTTATCCTTGACATGTTTTTACATACAGAGGCGTGCAGAAGGAGGGTGTATTCAACATACCACCCCTTGGCAAAATTAAGGGGAGGGGTATATACATTCCCTTAGGTGTTAACCCACTTACACACCTATAAAGATTCCTTGACAAGGGGCTAGATCACCAAAAGGGGATGTCACATCTCATCTAAGAAAGGTTTGAAAAAAATCTCTCTTCGCGCATCAATTTATATGTCCAAGGACGCTTTTCTGACTTTTGTGCATGTTGATTATGTAGAGGGTGGAGATGTAGATATGTCAAATTATTGGGTGCGCTTCACGCACCACCCTGAAAAAACTCGCTACTATTTATATATATATATTTAGAGGTTTATTTTTATTATTTTTAGAAACTTATTTTATAATTCAAATGTCAAATAATTACTTGTAAATATTTTATAATTCTTTTTAGTAGCGAAGCTACTATAAACTTTTTATGTATGTCGGTCCGTTCGTCTGTGTAAATTACTAAGTTGAGTGTCCAATTTAATGTATATCAATTTATCAGCCATTGTCTTATCCCTTTAGATCACTGACCTACACCCCACTTCGACCTTCTTGTGCAGTAAGTGTACAGTTATTTTATTCAGGGATCGAAAGGGATAAGACAAAGGCCGATAAATTAATGTACATCCCAAATGATGATTCACAAAGTTATACCTCTTGCAGATTTAAATAAGTGGTTGAAACGTTTGAACACTTTACACTTTACCAACCAATTAAAATTCACTAGAGTCCCCAAAGTTGTAATAAAATGTTATTATAAAACTTTGGGGACTAGCGTAATAAACAGCCCATTGATCCCTCTCTGTCTCTGACTTTTTCCCCCTTATACTTTTTTTATAACTATTATTCATAACAATATATAAAACATATAATATCCATTAATTTTTCGTGTATTTTTTATCTCGTTATCTTGTTTTTACATTAGATTATTAGCAAAAGTATGTCAGTAGTATTCATAAAAATTATTCTTCGGCATTTTTTTTCAGTATGGCTTTGAAACCAATAAGAACCGGTTCTCAGCCTTACTGTAAAATCGTATTAAAGACAATTTTTCACAGAAAGCTGCCTTTTTTTACCTTTTTTCATTAATTACGTTGTTTAAGTCAAACTTTTATTATTTTATTTCGATTTAAACGCAAAAACTAATGTTATTTTATTCTAAAATAGTGGCGTAGCAAGCAATCATAACTAGGAGGGGTAGGAAGTATATCTGTCTGTCTGTCTATCTATCTATCTATCTATCTATCTATCTATCTATCTATCTATCTGTCTATCTATCTATCTGTCTATCTATCGGTCTATCTATCTATCTTTCTATCTATCCAATATCTATCTATCTAACTATACCTTTTATGAAGAACCACTAGAATAGTGGCGTAGCAAGCAATCATAACTAGGAGGGGTAGGAAGGAGGTGAGAGTCATCGTAGTCACCACGTACACCAATCTCTAAAATAAGCAACAAAAATGTTAGATTATAATGGTTGAAAAGTTTTTACACTATAAGTCTGGAAACAATCAATAACAACTCAATAAAAGCACCCAAAGTTTTATAACCAATGAACATTTTGGGATCTAAAAGGATAGTGATTTACATCCCCAAGATGATAAACAAAATTACCCCTATCGTACATTAAAATAATTGGTTTAAAAGTTTGGACTTTACAAGTCTGGAACCAATGATTTACAATTTAATAAAAGTACCCAAAGATTAAGAACCAAAACTTTGAGAACCAGTGTCATTTACAGACCAATGTCCCCTCTCTCCCTACATCTTTTAAATCTTTATAAAATAAAATTAAAGAAAACAATTTTCTAAAGAAAATAAAAAAAACGATAATACGTTTCTTTTTTAAGAGGTTATTTACATTTAATTTAAAGAATTGATTTATAAAAGTTTGTTTCTTTTGTATATCTAATTCTAGATTATGCCAGCTTAAGTCGCATTTAAAAGCGAAGCTTTTGTATAATTATGTTAGAATTGTCATATCGATTTCAAGCAGTGCATAATGATTTCTATAATAGTTAGATTTTAAAAGCGTAGGAGTACTATAATTGTTACACTCCAAAAGAGTAATTGTTCGTTTGTTTAGAGTTTAGAGCTTCGCTTTTATGGATGTTATCATCCTTGTTTTAATATAAACGCTCACAAGAAAAATCAAACATCTATTTTAAATAACAGTCAAGAAAATAAAACAAGTCTTATAAAAAAGAGCCAATTGTCTTAGGAATCTATATATTCCAGACGTCTATCTATGTCGACTCGAGAATTCAGACAAATTATAGAGTAGCCTCGCTACTAAAATAGAAATATGGGGTAATGGCAACGCCTCTTAAGGGGCGATTAGTCGTATTTTTAAAATGGCTTTTAATGGGTTATTTTAGGTTAGGTTATATTAGGTTAGGTGATTGCCCCGCAGGGTCAAAGCCCCCAGCAGGGGCTACAAATAGGAGAAAAGCTACTGTGAAAATACGAAGAATTGCCCCTTAAGGAGCGTTGCTACAAAAGGGACTATACTCCAAATATGTCCTACCGTAGTTTCTGAACTGAAATATCCGAGGGTCAGACATTGATAATAATCTTTTATCACCGGGTGCTGGAGCTTGTTCCACACAAATAACTTAATAGATAGATAGATTGATAGATGGATATATAGATGAATAAATAGATGGATAGATAAATGGATAGATAGTAATCTTTTATCACTGGGTGCTGGAGCTTGTTCCACACAAATAACTAAATAGATAAATAGATAGATAGATTGATTGGTAGATAGTTAGGTAGATGGACAGATAGATAGTTAGGTAGATGGATAGATAGATGAATAGATAGATGGATAGATATATTTATAGATAGATGGTTAAGTTGAAGGATTGATTGGTAGATAGATAGATAGATAGATGGATTTATAGATGGATAGATAGATGGATAGATAGATGGATATATAGATAGATAGATTTATAGATAGATAGATAGATAGACAGACAGATAGATAAATGGATATATAGAAAGATAGATAGATAGATGGATAGATAGATAGATAGATAGATAGATGGTTAGATAGATAGATGGATGGATAGATAATTAGATAATTAGATAGACGGATAGATATATAAATAGATAAATGGATAAATAGATAAATGGATGGATAGATAGATAGATATATAGATGGGTAGATAGATGGTTAGATAGATGGGTGGATAGATGAATAGTATGATGGATTGATAGATAAGATAAAGTTTAAGCAGATTAGTAAATTTTTAAAAAATAAATAGATAGATAGATGGATAGATTATCAATTAAATAGATAGATAGATGAGCGGATAGATAGATAGGTACCTGTGGTATACAACAAATGGGGGAAATAATCCAGGCCGCTATTATCATCTTTCTCGTTCTTGTTTTACTCATTCTGTGCTGGATGGGGCAGATCACGGCGTGCAATCTAAAAATTAATGGTTGAAATGTTTAGACACTACTAATTTGGAAATAACCAATCAAAGTACCATCTGTTTTGTGGAGACTTGGATAACATGGATATAAAACGTTGGGTATCAGTGTAATTTACAGTTAATTGTCCCATCACTTCCTGATTGAAAAGTGTTGAAAAAGACAAGGATGACAACATCCATAATTATCAAAATATAAGTCACAGACATTCAGACTTTATAAGTTGTAGTGCATAGATACTTAGTTGGTGGTCATAAAAGTAGTTACAGCAAATTTCAGCAGTCTATTTTTAATAGGAGCTAAGAAAATAGAAACAGCTTATTGTATATCAGGTAAAAAAAAGTAGATTGAGAAAACTAAAATATAAAAAAGTAGGATTAATATATACAAATATCAGAAGAATGAATATATTATTACTTGGATCTTGCACCAAATTCTAATGTTCTTTGATAAAGTAAAACTTGCAGCAGGCTAAATAAACGATTAC
>LS057589.1:0-10797 GCA_900241095.1 Acartia tonsa
AAGGGGGAAGAAAAAAAGAGATGGGAGAAAAGGGGGTTTTCCCCATCTCTTTTGAAGAGATTTTCTTCCCCCCTTCCCTTTTTCGGGAAAGAAAAATATGACATCACTGGAATCGTGTTCCTACAAAAGTAATATAAAAGTGGGAAAGATTGGGTTGCGTCTGTATTTTTAAGCTGCTAATAGAGATAGATGTCTGAAATTTCTTGTGAAGATTCCTAGGACCATAGAGCATCTACTCTGTAGTTTCATCTGTTTGGCTGTTCTCATTATTATTTTCTCATATTTTTAAGCTTTGCTACTTATGGGTAAGGTCATTATTGTTAAAAGCTGCGCTTTTCTATAATTATGGTCAGTCCCTCTGGGACAGTTAAACAGGTTAGAATTGTCCTATAAATTTCAAAGTCTTAAAAATGTAAATATATCCCTAACAGTATCCTGTACTTCAGAATTTTTGCAACAAATTTACTTAAAAGTTTTTTTAGACTTATGCATTAATATTTTGCTTTTTAAGTTTTGACACTCTACAAGTGTTAATGTTCGTTTGTACTGTCATTTCAGAGCTTCGCTTTTATGGATGTTGTCATTCTTGTTCTATTGTCATTATTAACACTAAAGTCAAAATAAAAATGTTTGTTTTCAATTATTCTTATTTACAGTATATAGGATGTAGAAGGCTAAAAATAAACAATAGTAAAGATAAAAATAAAAATTAGAAAGAAAAGTATATATCTTTAGGAAAAGGCGAAGGCTATTGAAACCTATAATATAACATATTTTAATTATCTAGGGGCGTTAATCCGCAACCTTGGCTAAACATATAGAGCATCCGCTCGTCGTCGGGAAGGTGATAGGTTCAAATCCCGGTCCGACACCGCGTCATAACTAAAGGCGTTAAAAATGGTTCCTACTGCTGCTATGTCAGATGCGCGGCATAAATAGTTAGAGTAGGGGGAATGCCTCGGCCCAAAACAGTATAATAGAGTATAATAAGATATAAAATTATAGATAGATAAATATAAACTTGGTAGATAAATAGAAATTGTTGTAAATCTGAATTTTACCAATAATTGAGTATTGTAGAAGTATGATATAGATAAATAAATATAAAGTTAGATGAATAGATAGGTTAGGTTTTGATGTAAATCAGATATTTACCAATAATTGAGTATAATATAAGTAAGAAATAGATAGATAGATATAAACTTGGTAGATAGATAGAAATTGTTGTAAATCTGAGTTTTACCAATAATTGAGTATAATATAATGTAGAGAAAACAGATGTTGCGGCATTTTGGCAGTTTACCTTCAATCGAAAGTGGACCTCAATTCAACTTTTGGCAAATAAAACATTGATGACTAAGTAGCGAATTAATCTTATGTGAAAGCGTTTGAAGGTATTTTAGAAGGAAAATCATTTATCAATAACCGATAAATTTTTTAAAACATACAAAAACATATTAATTATAAAAGCTCCAAAAAACATTCTGAACGCCATGGAGGTTAAATACTAAAAATTATTTAGTAATGAAGGGATCAATGAGGCCTAGTCAGCTGATAAAATTCCCAAAAAAGCCGAACAGATAGACTTACTGACAAAGTGATTTACAGAGTAACTTCCCCACCGAAATGTTCCGAATAGCATCAGTTTATTATAAAGTTGAAAATATGGGGAGTTTGGTGTTTCAATTGTTGTTTGAAGGTTTTCACCGCATTTTTCTTCTTTAGATTTACTATTTGGAAGAAAAAGGAATTAGAAAATGAACCAAAAAATATGTAGGTCAAAGAATAATTAAAAAATGCTAATTTTCAGAGATAGTTTATTAAGTCATAGGGAGGATTCTTTACTTGGATATTTCAATTATCCTACATTCCCAATTATGATATTCAAAATTAAATAACTTCTTTTCTTGTTTAAGATAATTGGTGGAAAAGTTTGGACACTTCTAGTTTATGCAAATCATATCAATATTTAATAAAAGTACCCATTAGGGATGTACAATGTACATCAATTTATCATCTAATGATTATGCTGTCATCACTTACAGAATAATATTGGAAAATTGGACAACTAAAAACATACAAGGATGACAACATCCATAAAAGCGAAGCTCTAAAACGGTAGGATAAACGAATAATCAGAATATAAATGTATAAAAGTCGAAACAAAATTTTAAGTAAAATTGTTAAAAAACTGCTTAAAAACACAGGATAATGTTTCAGGACATACTTCCATTTTCAGGACTTGATTATAGAATTGCTTCTTTTATAACATTGTACTTTGTTGTCCCAGGACTCAGTATTCCAAAAAATCTTATCAATTAGATAATAGTAACACATAAAATTTGAATTTAAAAAGTTGAAAATCAACATGTCTAAAATGGATGTACGGAAATTTTGATAACGATTATAGAGTTGCTACGTACCTAACTACTACAGAAATCACCATGCAAAGTTTAAAATCAATAGGACAATTCTAACCTGCCTAAATTAACGAAAAAAAACAACCCGTTCCTGACGGACGGACCAACCATAATTATAGAAAAGATTCGCTTTTAAATAAGAGATATTATTCAACATTAACACTGATATACTCTAAGGAAACTCTAATTGCTTTATACAACATTTCTGTTGGAAGAAGTCAGTCAGTAAGGGAAACGGATACCTTTAGAGATGCTACGATTCTTAAAATTGGACATAATAAAAGAAAATAAAGAAAGAAAAAAAGAAAATTTCCATAGTTTTTCTCATCAAAAATCAAGGTTCTTTTAAAATAATTCATTAAACATTTTACTATGCTATGCTTACTTATCCAGCTTAAATGAAATTTATTCGGGGAAAAATCACGAAACCTATACGTAATTTCATCTGTAGTTGGTGTTCAACACCTCGTAGAATTGACGACCTTTACAACTGGTCCCCAATTATTATTTTTGATTTATTTCGCTTGTTGGTTATATCTCATTTCTGTTGATTAGCAGACGAAAGAAAAGTTTTATGTGCGGAGGGATAAAAATCTTGTAGTGCCATTTCCCTGTTCCTTGAGAGGCTAGCATATATTAATTAGTATCCGATATTGCATAATGTAATTATGATAATTACCACCATTACAAATATAATTAATATTAGCTTATTCATTCGAATCCGATTGAAGTCCGGTGGATTAGAACCGGTTCTCATGCATACCAAAAAATATGTCTAGCATTGTATTTCATCCAGTTTTCTACAAATATAAAAATGTCCAATCATAAGATTAAAATCAGTTTTTTTAGCCCTTGCTATCAGCATCTGGGGGCTAAAAAAACTGTAATTGTACATTTTATATCCGCGGAAAGCTGTTTATAATACGATTCGAGAAAAAAATATTATCTTATTTATGACACACAAGGCGTGTTCTATGATCATTATGATCCCTAACTATATCTGTCTGCAATACATTACATTAAATGGATATAACTCCTAATTTGAATATTTAGATTTCCCCAGAGTAGTTAAATCTAAAGTGTATCTTCACATTTAAGGTTCAAATCATGCAAAAAATTAAAGAACATCTTACAACACAAATTATATTACCTTTATATGTAAATTATAAGTATTATTTTCTCTGAAATATATTATGATATAAATTCTTTAGAATTTTTAGTGTAAATCGCATGGTTAAAAGAAAATCAGGTTAGGCTGAATGATTGCCCCTCAGGGTTAGGCAATAGGCCCGCAGTGTTGGAACCCCTGCAGGGGCTAAAAATAGGAAAAAAGCTACTGTGAAAAAACGACGAAACGCGCTTTAAGAGGCAATGTCACGAAAGGGACCATATTCAGATTATCTTATCTTAATATTAATATTACAAGGGGTGAAAAATTTCCAAAACTATCTAGAAAATTCTATAATACTATGGTTTTTGAAGCTTATGTTATATGAAACTAATCCCTGTTATTGTAGATAGATTGAGGGCCTGGGTTCTTTCTTCTTGTGCCATTTCTCACTTTGCTGCTCTACTATTCATTTAGATACAAGCACTGCTACACTATAATGCTCACTTTAATGTCAGTTTTCAAAATTTGTTGTTAGGAGCGAAGCTTTTTTACATTTAGATTGTGTTTGTCCGTAGTAGATAGCTTTAAATTGTTAATTTTGGTATGTTATAATTGTCTGATCGATTTTAAGATTCCTATATAAAATTGAAAGCAAAAAACAAAAACAAAAAATGTACATATTGGCATGGAGGAAGGAGACATTGCATGGGCTGTTTATCACACTATTCCCAAAAGTTTCAAAGTAATGGTTTCTTATTCGCTGTTTTAACAACTTTAGAGACTTTTAATGAATTTTGATTGATTGGTTCATCAGGCTGAGTGTCCAAACGTTTCAACTAATTCAAAGTTTTATTTTGTGTACAGTAATTTATCGGCCTTTGTCTTATCCCTTTAGATCCCAGACAAATAAGTCAACATAAACGAAAAAGGTGCCTAATCAGTGTGGCGTGAGTTGGGGGGATGTTAACATTCTTCTTTTAATTGAAATTTTCGCTTTTTACATCCCCTAATGGTTTCACACGCCCCTCGCGAGTAAACTGTGCACGCCTCTGTGCGTAATAATTGGACTTTTCTAGTCAACTAAATTAATGTGTTTCGCTTTCATGGATGTGTTGTCATCCTTGTTTAAATATAACCTTCACATCAAATGAAAAAGTAACTATTTTCACTATTTAATTTTGCTTAGAATTATAAAAAAAATTTACAAATCACAGTTGTGAGATTTTATTATACTAAAGATTCAACACTTAATAGAACAAGGACAAGAAGCATAACAATACTTAAATTCAATATAACATTGTATTAAGGAATCTAAAGGGATAAGACAAAAACCGATAAATTTATGTACATCCCCGATGATAATACTCAAAATTACCCCTTCTGTAGATTAAAATTAGTATTTGAAACGTTTGGACACCCAACTTAATGAACTAACCCATAAATATTTAATATAGTCGCCCAAGTTGTTAAGCTACTAAGTAAGAAAACGTTATCATAAAACTTTGGGGACTAATATAATAAACATCCGATTGTCCACTCTCTCGCTGGTATTGAGCAGTATGGGTTTTTATTTATATAGGAAAGCTTCACATAGGTATTGGGATGAAGTCTTGACTAAGTATGTCTTCATCTCTTACTCAGAAAATGATACAGACGCAAAGACCCTATGAAAGAGTAGCTGCGCTGATTCAAAATAAAATTCATCGTATGTAAATACAGTATGTAAAAAGATTTTTATTTTTTTTTTAATATTAGAATGTATCAAATTTTTTATAAAACAGGTAATTTTTTTATTGAATTTTGTTTAAAAATCAACAAAAATTGATATGTATCTATTATAACAATTATTCGAAATTTGACTTCCCCAGGGTTGGTTTTAATTTGGCTGTTATGAATTAACTCTCATAGATTACATACCTCATCACCAGAAAAGTTTAATAATAGAATTTTACACTTGTTATGTGCGTATGGAATCAGGGAGGGAGGGGACTGTAGAGTATTATTGTACCCAAAGTTTTAAAATTCCGCTCTTTCTTACTCTCTGGCTAAAACTTTGGGTACTTATATTTCAGCTTGATTGGTTTGTAGCAGGGTCCAAACTACTTAGTCAACAATTTAACTCTACGAAATAGTTAGTTTTGTTTATCATCATTAGGGATGTACATCAATTTATGATCTATTGTCTTATCCCTTAAGATCCCTGGTATATTCTTATACTAACGTAACATGATGTCTGTTCGTCTGTGTGCTTGTGTGTGTTTGTACCGAAGGATCTCACTAACCGCTGAACCGATCTGGTTATCCTTAACAGGGTAGCTTTGAGAAGGTTTTAACTACTTTAACTCCCAGGAAAAATCACAAAAAAAATTTTTTTACGTAGAAATGTTACGTATTATTTAAAGTGTGCCCCTAGAGGCCTCTAGGGGGCGTAGCCGCTAGTTGTATATAAACTTGTTGTGATTGCCCTAGCATTTGGGAGTAGTAAAACACAAAGGAAAATTTAAAAATAAAACAACTTAAAACCATCCAGGGTTATATGTGAAGCTTCCCTAAAAATGGGGAACTTAATTGGTTCAGTGGTTAGGGTACAACTTTCTTTTTTCAAGGGTCGATTTCTCTTAGGGGGTGAAGGTACCCTCCCCCAAAATAGTTGCAAAACGTCCTTGGATCTATATTAGAACTGAATAGGAGAACCGTAACGGTCCAGCGGTTAGCAAGATCTTAAGCTACAAACAGACGGACTTCTTGTTACTTTTGGTATGAACCTTGATAAAGCTTTTTGTGTGTATTTGTATGTACACTGCAGTGTGCTAGATATGTAAATAATCTGCTTTATCTCATAAGGATCAATACATGAATAATGGGCATACCAGGAATATATTACATTAGGCGTATAAATATCCCCAAAGTGATCCCCTTACTCTCCCAGGAAACAATTGATGACAACATCTATAAAAGCGAACCTCTGAAACGGTGTGACAACCGAACATTAATTCTTGTAAAGTGTCAGAACTTAATATACAAAATATGAATATATAAGCTTTTTTCAAAATTATACGTAAATTTGATGCAAAACTTCTTAAATACAAAATTCTGTTTTAGGACATACTGACATTTTTAGGACTTGATTATAGAGATGCTTCGCTCAAAATATTGTACCTTATTGTAATAGAAATCAGTAATCCGAAAATCAGATCAATCGGATGATTTTATCACATAAAAAATTGTCGTACCTAACTACTACAGGAATCATCATGCAAAGTTTAAAATCGATAGGACAATTCTAACATGCCTAAATTTACGAAAAAAGCTATCCGTTACGGACGGACGGTCTGACGGTCATTTGATTTTTGTGCCTAACTAACACTCAAAAGTAGCATTAATAAGCATTATAACATCTTTAAAAACGTTGCTCTAATATGAGACAGTACTAGCGGCTGCGCCCATAGCATCTAGGAGATCTGTATTCGAAGGGATAAGAAAAGCAGTATAATAGCCTAACACCATTCCAAGACTTATCTAAACAATAAATGAGCTAAAACACCCAGGGACCTATGAGAAGCTTCCAAAGAATGGAGAAATCAATCGGTTTAGTAGGAATCGAAATCTTAAAACCTTACTACCGTACATAATAGGATGACAAATGTATCAAACTTAATGAACAGAATATATATTAACTATTACAGACTATATATAAGGTTATGTAAATTTGTTGCAAAATTGTTGAAATACAGGATACTGTTCAAGGATATTTTGAGGACTTGATTATTGAGATGCTTCGCTTTAAAAAATAGTCAAGCCCCTTAGAAAATAAAATAAACCTATACTTAAGATAAAATTACTTATTAAAAAGCAAAAGCATATTAACATTCAAGCTTTTGTTAGTCTTGTAACTATATTAAATATATAATTTATTAGATTTTTTGGCTTACATAACTTATAAAATTATTTGTTTTCTTGATTCCTATTACTTTAATAAAAACTTGCTACTAATATCAATCATTATCACAAAATCCAATACATAATCATATGTAATAAATGTTGCACATAAGTTTCTACAAAATGTTTGGCAACCACTACCATTTTTGTTTGTCCAATAAGATATCATCAACCACTGCTTCACATTGCTGTTGGTATGGTTTTGAAATATAGACTATTTGAGTTGAAAAGTTAAGTCTTGAGATGGTTTTAAGCTACTCTCTAGCCTCTCTCAGCCTTTAGATACTAGTGGCGTATCTACTAGTATCTATATGAAATAGTAAAGTTTTTACAAATAGCGAAGCTTTCCATAGATCCTAGGGTGGGCTGGTCCATTTTATTATTAAATATAAAAAACGCAGAATGTGTTGTAATGTATAGAGAAGCTTGCTCCAGTAAGTGAAAGAGGCTAGGGACGAAGCCGCTATTAGCTCCATATTTGAAACTATTACTTTTCAATAGTTTCTAACCCTAGTTTTTTAATTCCTTTTTACAAATCTCTGAGAACGCCAATGATTTTATTTTGGTGCATGATATTGTATTTCGCAAGCTGTTCAAGTTAAATATTTCAAAACACTGGATATAGAATATACGTGGATATTATAACAGGGGAAAAATTGTCATCAATTTAGCTTGATAACATGGAACTAATTTATTGGTCAGTTTGTTCATCCAGTAGAAGGGAGAGGATGAATCAAAAAGTGTTGGCTTGAGGGTATTGTTATCTTAGTCCGCTGCCAGTTTCACTTTATCAAATTAAATGAAAATCTGGTGTAACATCCATGTAAAAATAAATCCATTTTCAAAGCAGACCTAAAATAGACACTGAGCTTTTATAATGATTTGGTAAACAAGAATGAAAATTATAAGATTACGCAAAACTACCATTTTTAATTTAATGCAGGATACATGTAATGTATTTTTTTAAAGATTATTAAATCTTTAGATCCTAAATTTTAGATTTATTTTTGAATGGTATATTTTTATTTTTCAATTTGTCTGTCAGTTCAGCAGTCTATCCGTAACGTTAGAGGGAAAATGTTATAATCTCGGCTTCTATTAAAGATAGACTCCTAAAGATAATCCAGTTTATATCTTCCTTGTTCAGTCTGTCTTCATTGATGGTACAGAGACATGGTTTAGAGAGGAGTGCAGAAGGTGGACGAATCCGCCCCTTCCACCCATCTACACCACCTTGTCCTTGACAAGGGCCTCTACCTCCCTAATACAGCACTGGGGACGGAGGGGGGGTGTCCAGATAAAAAAGTGACAATCCTCTTAGATTTAAGAAGAGTTTTTTTTTTAAATTTCCGATTCAGTGACGCTTACTTTACTTTTGAGTTACTGGTTCAACCAACTGTAACACTAAAAATACACCTCTTTTGCTGTCTGTAATACATCCCCCAAGATTTTTGTTTAAGGGGGGGTGTCAAAATTTCAACTCCATTTGCACATCCATAATTTTTGTGCGTAGCTTCTTATGGATGTTCCTCTGGGATCTAAGAGGTAAGACAATGGCCAGTGAAATTGATATAAAATACATCATCAATGATAATACAATAAATTGTCCCTTCTATAGATTACAATTAGAAGGTAAAACTAATGAACGAACCAATCAAAATTCAATAAAAGTCCCCAAAGTTGTAAAGCCAACAGATAAGAAAACATTGTTATAAAACAACTTTGGGGACTAGTGTAATAAATAGCCCAATGTCTACTTCCTTCCTGGATGTTCCTAGAAATTAATAATTTCTATTGACAAAAAAGAAACATTTAGTGAATCTAAGCTGTATTTATTCATAACTAAACTAACATAATATGACAAATTTATTCAACTTTTAATATCAATATTGTTTGTCATTGTCTAATGCTGATTCTCTGCACTATATCCTTATAATAAAGTAAAATGATGTTTGTCTGTTTGCCTGTCTGTTTGTCTGTACCGAAGGATCTTGCTAACTGCTGAACCGATCGGGTTCTCCTTAACCGGCCTGGGAAGGTTTATAACTATTTTGGAGAAGGGTAAAACCACCCTCCCAAGAAAAATCGCCCCTAGAAAAAAAATTACCCTCCCACCAAAAAAAAAATTTTATTTAAAAAAAATCAAAGAAAAATGGGGTTGGGGGCTTGAAACCCCTCCCTCCCCCCCCCACATTTTTTTTTTACTTTTTTAAAAATCTAAACTAAAAAATGTATTTTGCGATTCAACTCCCCCCTCCTCAAGTGTCCTAGCCGCGTACCCGCTAGTATATATCATCATGTAAAAGCAACATGATGTCTATCTGTCTGCACTGAAGCTAATTATTGGTCCTGGGAAGGTTTTTTAACTATTTTGATGGAGGACCCCTTCAGCTACATAAGAGAGGTCTCCAATAGAAATTTAACAATGAAAGGTCAAACCTTTTTAAAATACCCCTTAGGGCGTAGCTGCTGGTACTAAACAAATGGAGTCAATAAAATCAAGTTTTTACAGAACACAAGAATAAAATCTGCGCGTTAATAACTTTACTTTATAATTTTGTAAGAACATTAAAGGTTTCAACTTTTAATCTGCCAGCGGCTTCGCCCCCATCATCAATATAGGGCAGCAAAATGGCTTAAAATCAACCCACACCACATACTTAGGATCGTATTAAATGAAATGTACCAAATACCATTGGCCTGCACTGCACAGATAAATGATTGTAAAATGGTCATTTGAATTTGAATTTCCGAATGTGTACACAGTTTCCTCGGTGTTTCCTCATCCTATCACAATATTTACTACTAGCTAAAAAAATTCAAACCTTTAAAAAAATCTAAATTTGAATGTATAAACATTTATACAATATACATTCAAAATTTTAATTTTTAAAATTTGATTTTTTTTAAAGTTTGGAGCTTTTTTAGCTAGTAGTAAATATTGAGAAAGGATTATGGAAACACCGAAGAAACTGTGTACACATTCAGAAATTTAAATTCAGCTCATCATAAGTTTGGGTCGAAAAGCCCTGGCTTACAAAATTTGTACTTTAAAACATGTACTCTCTAAACAACATTTGTTGCAATCTAAAATTATTTTCAAAAGGTGGAAAATAATGTTTTCCCTTCTTTTCTGAGATGGGGTTTTGAAAGATGAATGCCGCGTTTTTTTTGACATTTTTTCACATTGATTGATTGAACGATATAATTTCAACAGAGTATACAACTTAAGAATTCAAAATTTTTTAAGTATTATTTTAGCCATTTGTATAATGTCTAATACAGCTCTAAAAAGATGCATTAATTAATATGCAGCAAAAATGGATT
>LS057590.1:0-10793 GCA_900241095.1 Acartia tonsa
CAAAAAAAGACCGACTTTGCCGGGTCGCCACCCACAACCCCACCCCCAACTATAGAAACCCCACCCATAATCACGCCGGGGGGGGGGGGGGGGTGGGGTATTAGTTTTTTTTACCATTTCTAACACCTACGTTAATCCTGTGGGGCTACCCAGTTTCCAATATAACCTAGCCTAACCTGACTTACAGCAAACAAATGAAAAACTACCAAATATTAACTGTGTTCAATTTGTTTCATCGACATAAATATTAAAACAACAACCAGTAATGGTTGTTTTCAATTCATTTTCAAAATAGGGGGGGGGGGAGATAGAAAGTATCAGTGCCTAACAAGGCACCTTGGGGGAAAATGCCAAAATAATAGTAAGAAGTCCATAGAAAACAGGCAAAAACAGATTCTTATCTTCACTTGAATTATTAATTATATAGTTATTTGTTAGAGTAATCTTGAAGTTTATGAGGTATTAATAATTCCATTTAATTCATTGAATTACCGACACATGATAAACAATTATGGAGCATATTCGCTGTTAAAAAAGTATAATTTAAATTTAAACAATATTTTTGCATTGGTTAGATAATAGTTATTTATCGCCTCATATTATAGATAGGTTTCCGCGGATATTAAAATAAAAAATTATAAGATTAAAAGCAATTTTGTTGGCTAACATTAGTAAGTTTTTGATTTTTATTTTAATATTTCTTGAAATGATTTTTCAGTATTGTTAATCCAGCGGATATTGATCGGTTGCGAAGCCATACTTAAATAAATATTCAGGGTGGTGTGGATCCCTATTTCCCTGACTATCCTATTATATAAAGTAGTCTATAATACAAAGTAGCTTGATGTCTGTCCGTCTATCTGTCTGTCCCTTAAGATCTCGGTAACCACTGAACCGATTGGATTCTACTTTTCAGGGTACATACCTATTGGTCCTGTGGTGGTTTTAAGCTATTTTCTTGGGGGATGGGACACCCCCAACCCCCCCAAAAACAAAAAAATCCCCCCCATTTTTTTTTCTTTTTTATTGCAGAAGATTTCCTTGGTCCTTTTTTTTGCAGGAGATTTCCTTGAATATTTTTTTTTTACAAATTTCACCTTACACTTTTTTACCATCTCTTGTATTTTAGTAGTAGTATCATATTTTTTATTTACCCCCCCACCCCATCAATTACTAGAAATACGAATCTTTTTTTCCGTTTATCATCATGGAATCATGATAGTTAAAAGGTTTAAAAATATACATAAAATCTTTTTAAAATGCATATTGAATACGTTTACCTTTGAGTATCTTTTTTTCCAATAAACATATAATAATGGACGTACGGACAAACACCTATTATAAAGTAGCTACGTTGCTAAAAATGAATGTTGCCGTACCTTTATCCCTTTAATTTTTTCCTTTTCTTTACTGATTGATCATCCATAATTATCCAGGCATTGTGAGGGTGTGCATTCAATTACGCAAATGTGTTAAAAATACGCCAAAAAAAACAGTAGTAAATGATAAAGAAGGGATGTTGGATGTTCAAGGATCTAAATAAGCAGACAGAAAATTACTACTTCTCTAGATTATAATGAGTGGTTGAAAAGTTTTGACACGCAACTTAATGCACTTAACAATCAAAATTCAATAAAAGTCCCAAAAGTTTTTATGCAAACAAATAAAAATGTTATTATAAAACTATGGGTACCAGTGTAATAAACAGCCCAATGTCCCACCTTATGGATGTATCTCTTTTTAATAATTTGCGGATATTGTTTTTCTAATGTAAAACATGTACGGCAGTGTGGGCACACCAGCTTTGTGCCTTTTCAAAATTCAACAATCAATTTGGAGAAATGAAAAATTAGCTTTAGATTTCGTTTCTGGCCCTTAGGGCCTTTGGTTCTGATATCTGTACAAAACTGCTATACAAAATAAGTAGCAAGGCTTCTCCATATTAGTTGGATAAATAAAATAAATGAGGTTATGATTCATTTTGGTGGCATTCTTTGGCATTTGGTAGTATTTTGAATTTTTAAAAGCGAAGCTTTTCTATAATCAGAGAAAGTCCGTCCGTCCGTCTGTAACAGATACCTCTTCTCATTAATTTAGACATGTTAGAATTCTCCTAATGTTATCAAATTTTGTTTAATGATTACATTAGTTTAGGCAAATTAAAGGAAGCATATAAACTCTATCTTCGTTAACAGAAATTCCATATGAAACAAGTTCTGACACTCTACAAGAGTTATTGTTCGTTTGTCCTTCCTTCGGATTTCAAAGCTTTACTTTTATGGATGTTATCATTCTTGTTAGAGTTGTTTGGGGTTGTACAACTAATAGTATTAATGTTTTTTTTCTTAACAATTTCTGCTTTCCTAGATTTTTTTGCTTAAAATTAAGAACACCCGCATTTTTTGGTCAATACTTTCATAATAGCCATTAACGAGGTTCATAAAAATGCCTTAGTATACTAATGATAGCTAAGAAAAGGTATCTTAATTGAACAACATAAATGAAGAAAGGGTTTCAGTGTTTAATTACGCATTTTAAGGGAAACTGCTAACAAAACTTTATCTATATATATATTTGAAACAATACTTACTCTATCTATATATATTTTCTCTATGAAACAATAATTACTTTATCTATATATATTTTCTCTATGAAACAATACTTACTTTATCTATATATATTTTTCTATGAAACGGCCCAGAGATGTTCAGAATTCTTTGCATACCTAGTATCAGTGCTCGACAGCCGCGCCGCTTATTTTTAGGTGGTTTGTAGTGGCTGCACACGGCTGGAGAGGTATAATAGTTAGTTATCGCATCGTATTATAAACAGCTTTTCGCGGATATAAAAATGTACAATTATAAAATTGATGGCTTTGGCATGGGCTAAAGTACCTGGTTTTAATCTCATGATTGTACATATTCATATTCGTAGAAAACTGGAAATGGTATGATGTTTTACATAATTTTTCAGCATGGCGGAGAACCGGTTCTGATCCACCGGATATTAATCGGTTTCGAAGCGATACTGTAAAATGTATGCTACAGCTAGAACCAAAAGAAAATATTGAAAAAGCTTAATATTTGATACAAATTTATGAATCAGTTATTTATCAGCCGCCATTATTTTTAACTATGTAATTTGCTGCGGTTGCAGTTAATCAGTAAAAAACGGCTGGATACGGCTGCTGCTACCGAACCCTGAATATTTTTCTTGTCTTTCACAATGTGGCCAAAAATTTGTGAAAAATGTTAAACTTTTTACGCTAGATAAAAGGAGAAAGAATTATTCTTTTTACAAAGTGAAGCTACTCTTCGACTCTTATGTGATGTTGATTCTATATGCATGTACTACGTCAAACAAGAGATGATAGTAACTAACTCTTTTTATAACAAATAGCGGCTTCGCCCTTAGCCTCTAGGGGCTTCGCCGCAAGTGGTTTGATAAAACTAATTTTCGTGGGTAATTTCATTTTTTGGGGGGGTTAGGGGTGTCCCAACCTTTCAAGAAAATAGTTATAAACCTTCCTGGGACCTATGAGAAGCTATCCTGTAAAGGAGAACCCGATCAGTTTAGCGGTTAGCGAGATCCTTCGCTACAAACAAACAGACAGATAAACAAACAAACAAACAACTTTGTATTATAGATTGTGGCTACTTCTATATTTTTACTTTTTTTTCCCGGTCAATATCTCTTAGAATGGCTTTGGGCTCACCACCCTCCTTCCTTTACTAAAATAGAATAAACTAATTCTAAACATTCCTAAAAATTGAGATCTTAACTGACATTCATTCACCCACGCTTTGTTTTTGAAGGTGGAGGGACGGGATAGAAAAATTAATAACCTAAAACCTTCCCAAAAGCTATGTTGTTCTTTCTTAAATAGAGAAACGCCTATTGGTTCAGTAAACGAGACTTAAAAAGACACCTTAGAACTTTTATTTTTATTAAACCTTTGTTTTGATTCAAACTGTAATTGCAAACTAGATTGCTTCGTTACAACTGAACTGAAGAGTCCTTGTTAACTCTTACTTTTTTTCTCTTTTATCTTTTGGGAAATAGTTTAGATTTAATGTGTAATTTCACGTTATTTAATTTTAATGTACAACACAGACATGGAAGGGGCATTGGGCTGTTTTTTACACTAGTCCCCAAGGTTTTATTCTCATTCGTTGGCTTTAAACTTTGGGGACTTTTGTTGATTTTTATTTTGGTAGGTTCATTAAGTTGAGTGACTAAACGTTTTAACAATCTACAGGAGGAGTAATTTTGTGTAACATCATTGGGAATATATACGTCAACTTTTTGGTCATTGTCTTATCCCTGTAGATCCCTGAATTATATGTAATTTTATTTTAATGTAGGATATCTTATTTTAACTTGGCTTGTTTAATCTAAATTCATTTCTGTTAGTCATAGGCAACTGAATTTCTTTATTAAAAGCGCAGCTTTTCTATAATTTAGGTTTATTCGTCCGTTGCTATTAGCTCTCTTCTTTAATTTAGATATTTAAAGTTTAAAATCGGTGTTTTAAACTTTACATAATAATCCCTATAGCAGTTAGATACAATATAGGAAGCGTATCAACTCTATAATTGTCACCAGAAAGTCATTTAAAACATGCTAATGTTTGGTATAATGATCTAGGACAACAAGGTTCAATATCATAAGCAAGGCATCTCTAACCTTTGGCCTTCTGATATCAGAGCTTCGTTTTTATAGATGTTGTAATCCTTGTTTTAAGTTAAATTGCCCAAAATCACAAGGACAATTATGTTCTGCATAAGCCACGCCTTAAAAAGGAAAGATTTTTATAAATAACCTCAAAAAAAGTAAATTTATTGTCTATTAATCCAACCTTTTATTGCAAGACCTTTGTCAGGAAGTCCTAGCAAGGAGTTGTGAGGGATCTAAAGGGATAAGACACTGGACGATTGATTAATGTACATCCCCAATGATGATACATAAAATTACCACTTTTGTAGATTACAAATAGTAGTTTTAACACTGAACTAAATTAATCAATACCTAAGCCAATGAATAAGATAACGTTATTATAAAACTTTGGGGACTAGTTGAATAAAGAGCCCATTGTCCTTTTAGTTGCGACTGCTTATTGTTATTCTTCGATTGTTATGATAATGTCATGCATCTAACATAGCAGCAGCCAGTAAATTGTTAATGTCTTAAACAAAAATCATTCGTAATGGGATAGAACAGCATTTGAGCTGATGGACCAACGTCCACCATGTAGGGCTTATAGAGTAGCTTCAAAACTAAAATATGTATTTGACAGAAAGACAAAATACAGGCAGTCAAAAGAAAATTCTTTAAGTATTTCTATTTTTTTAAAAGTAAATATACATGAAATATGTCTTTTTAGTAGTGTAGGCACTCTATAACTATGCAGAGAGAGAGGGAACAATGGACTGTTTTTACACTAGTCCCTTAAGTTTTATAATAATGTTTTATTATTCGTTGGCTTAACAACTTTGGGGACATTAGTGAATTTTGAGTTGAGTGTTCAAACGTTTCAATCACTAATTTTATATTTGTTGATCATTATTGGAGATGTAATTGTATTTTATCGGCAATTGTCTTATCCCTTTAGATCCCTAATAACCACGTCTGTTAAAACGCTAAAAATTTTGATTATTTTTGACAGATTTAAAAATTTTAATTTTAGATTGCTACAATTAAATTTGCTACCTAACTAGGAGTCATTGATTAGTTACAATTCCTGGCAAAAGATTGCTTTTAATTGTTTACATACTGTTCCTATTGCTTCGCTACTTAAGGATCTTATTTTTCTTGTTTTCCGTGTACTTAACAAGGGCATATAACATTTTTTTAGCTTGGGGTCGGGAATTAAAATTATTTGGTACAAAAGATTTCCAATATTCAGGAAAGGAAATGACATTGAGCTGTTTATAAGACTAGTCCCAAAAGTCCTATAATAACGCTTTCTTATTCGTTGGCTTAACTCCCATGGGGAATTTTATTGAATCTAAATTTGTAGATTCATTTAGTTGAGTGTCCAAACGTTTAAACCACTATTCTTCAGAATCGGTAATTTTATGCATTATAATAAGGTATTACATAAAATTCTCGGCCATTGTCTTATCCCTGTAGAACCCTGCCAATAATTCATTCAGGGGATGGAGTCCCAGAAAATGCCAATTCTCGCGATCGTACGTGTCCATACGTCACGTTAGAGGGGTGACGCAAATTTTAGATCTCATATTTCGCAATTTGAGAAAAAATTATCTTTATATTATAGCGAATTAAATAATCTTCATCGCTTTTATCTTATAGAGAAAAAAACTAAATCAAATAGCGTAAACTGAGATCTAAAATTTTCGTCACACTTCTAACGTGACGCATGACGGCGTATGACCGCGAGATTTGGCATTTTTTGGGACTCCATCCATTAAAAGATGGTAATGTCCCTATAAACCGCCCTTCATACGCTAATGTCTATGAATGTTTCAGGTCAGTTGAATTTGAATTGAGGAATGTGTACACAGTTTATTCGGTGTTTCCTCATCCTATCTCAATATTTACTACTAGATAAAAAAAACTTCAAACTTCCAAAAAAAATCTAAATTTTAATGTATAAACGATTTATACATTATACATTCAAAATTTTAATTTTTCAAATTTTGATTTTGTTTTTTAAGTTTGAAGCTTTTTTTTAGCTAGTAGTAAATATTGAGATAGGATGAGGGTGCTATGTACACAATCGGAAATTAGAATTCAGCTGACCGCTATGCATGTATCATGTTAAGATGTTCATTCATTCCTGCACATTTAGCACATTGATAAACCAATTGAACTTAATATTATTACTACAGCACAAACGATCCCCTTTTCAGTTTCTATAATTTCATTTAGGATGTTCGATGTTCGCAGGGAAGGAGGGGAAATTGGGCTGTTTATTGCACATGCACAAGTCCCCAAAGTTTTATAATTGTAATCTACAGAAGGTATAATTTTGTGTATCATCATTGGGGTTTTTATGCGTAAAAGTAGGGACAGATCTCCTCATGTTTATTTTAAACAAGGGTAAATTATTTTAAAATGTCAAAATCTCTTCATATTTTCTTTAGGGAAAAAGAACAAATATTTTCTTAACCTTTTCTCAAATGTGACGATATTGTCTTTTTAAATAGAGTTTTTAGCAGCAAAGCTACTCTATAAGTTATATATTTTTGTCCGTCTGGTTATCAAGTTATCAAAATTACAATATTTAGGTATGTTAGAATCATTCTATTGTTTTAAAACATCGTAATAGTCCTATCTTATATTAAGTTCTCATTCCTAGAGCGATTTGGCATGACATATTAGCAATCTTGAAAGTACAACCTCTTGATATGTAATAGTTATTTATCGCATCGTATTAAAGACAGCTTTCCGCGTATATTAAAATGAAAAATTATATTATTCTAAAAAACTCGTATTAATTTTATAACAATCTGTCAATATTTCATTTTTTGTCTTCTTTGATTAAAAATCTGCAAATGTACAAAAAAGTTAAAGGATTTTTATGGATAGACTAACGGAAATTATACCATAACCATTGTTGGGAACTTTTTATTGAATTTTGATTTGTTCATTCATTAAGTTGAGTGTCCAAACGTTTAAACCTTTCATTGTAATCTACAGAAGGTGTAATTTTGTGCATCATAATTAGGGACTTACATAGATTTATCGGCCTTTGTCTTATCCCTTTAGATCCCTGCAATGTAGAAGCTGCACTTTTAAAAGTTAATATACCTTTTAAAGTATAAGACTAAACGCCTACATCACAGGATAAAACAAGGATGACAACATCCATGAAAGGTAAGCTCAACAAATAAGACAGATGGACTAGCGGACAAACAAACACTAGTCCCCAGTAGTCTTAGAAATGATTTTTTCAAATGGGATTTTCTGACTTTCTGATTATAGAGTTGTTGATGTACCTAATTGATACAGGAATTATCATGCAAGGTTTGTAATCGGTTGGACAGTGCTTTCTTGTCTAAATTAACTATCGGAGGTATAATTTATGAATTTATGGACTGACATGCAAAAGAGCTTCGCTTATAAAAACTAGTCTAGCCTCGATTAAAAATGGTATAAAATTACAATATTTTAAAAATTACACATTTTATCATCTTAATGTTATATATTAGTTTTAAAAGTTCATACTCAATAATTGTATTTAAAACATAATAAATAAACAAAAATACAAGGCACAACAGGTTTTAGACTATTTTTGACAAAGAAGGGGGGAAAGGTAATCTTATTTGATTTAAATTCCCGATCAAATATAAAACTTAAAACTTTGGCATTTTTATTTACAAAAAATATTCACGAAAAAAATTAAATAGGCGTCCCTTTAATATAAAAATGACTCGCCTTTTTTGCTTATATTATCAAGCTTTAGGCGTTTATTCCTGAATTTTGATGAGTGTAATCTAGTGTTCACACGTTTTGGCATAAAATAAACATAGCAATTTTATTTTTTTTACATTAGAGTAAAACACTAGAGAGAAAAAGGGTTAAATAATTGTTTCTCCCCATCGCACTGTCCTTGTGCCGACTCTCAATTGGGTCATTGAAAATCAACCAATGATGTAGTGTGTATAAAAACAACCAAGTAGAAGAAAACAATTTGGTATCAGACGAAAAAGTTCACTTTAAAAATCAGTGCTTTTACGAATCATAAATAGAACTAAGTTGTAATTTTTTTGGTTAAAATTCGAAATGTTCATCTGTCTGTCAACTATGTTTAATGGGAAACATGATTTTCTCCACTGTTATTCAAGATAGTAGGCAGTTGTTTTTTGTGAAGATTTTTCATAATAAAATTTTAATGTTTTGGTCTGTTGGTTAGTGTGTAGTGACACCCCTAATCTAACTAAGGCTGAATAATATGCAGAAACTGTTGGATAGTCTGTAGTGACACCCCTAATCTAACTAAGGCTAAATAATATGCAGAAACTGTTGGTTAGTGTGTAGTGACACCCCTAATCTAACTAAGGCTGAATAATATGCAGAAACTGTTGGTTAGTGTGTAGTGACACCCCTAATCTAAATAAGGCTGAATAATATGCAGAAACCCGCTGAATATCATTATAACACTCACAGTGACAAATATTCACTATATTATACAGAAAGGAAGGAGACAATAGACTGTTTGATGCACTAGTCCCCAAAGTTTTATATTAACATTTTCTTATTTGTTGGCTTAATAACTTTGTGGACTTTTGATTGGTTGTTTCATTAAGTTGAGTATTAAAACTTTCCAAACAATAATTTTAATCTACAGATGGGGTAATTTTGTGCATCGTCATTGTCAACATCAACTTTACGGCCATTGTCTTATCCCTTTTAGATCTATGATATTAAATCAGTTCAAATATTGTAACTTTGTTTGTATAAAATCCATTAAAATAACAAATGAACAAAATGATTTAAGTAGATTAAAATTACTAAATAGATATCTTTTTTTAACCAATAACGGTTTCAAATCGCTGTGCGCGCCACTGGTTTAAATGATTTAAAATTTATGGATATATGTCTATGTTTATGATTATTAAACTCATATTAAAATTATGTTTATTATCTCCACATATACATATGCAATAGCCGTACGCAAAAATTAGGATTTTTTATTTTTTTCCAGATTGGCTTCGAAACTGATTTATATCAGCTTAATAAGACCTGGCTCTCAGCCATAATAAGAAATAATGTATAGCATCGTATAACAGACAATTTTTAACACATGTTAAAATAAAAAGAAATAAATAGTAATTCTTTAATTTTATTTAAAATTTACTTTGCCGTAATTAGCTTATTAAATTGAATGGAATTTGTTGGAAAAAATGAAATAAATTTTTTTGCAATTATAAGATATAGCTGTGGCTGTTATTTCTCGTGAAAATGTATTGAAGGAATCTATATTAGTTTCATAACTCCCTTTGTCCATCCGTTCTTTCATGATATTTTGATATTTCTAGATAATTGTATGCAAGAAACTTTTTTTTTGGCTGTTATTAGCAAAAAGATGTCTTAATTGTTAAATCTACTCTACAATTTAACACAATTTAATTGTAGAGTAGATTTGCTCTAAACATTGCGCGCATTTTGAGCCAATCTAATTCACATATGCATAATATTTATATTTGGGTGGGTGTTTAACTACACAGGGAGGAAGGGGACATTTAGCTGTTTATCAAACTAGTCCCCAAAGTCTTATAATAACTTTTAACAACCTTTTATTGAATTTTTATTGGTTGGTTCATTTAGGTGAGTGTTCAAACGTTTCAATCACTAATTGTAATCTACAGAAGAGATAATTTTGTTTATCATCAATGGGAATGTACGTAAATTTATCGGTCATTGTCTTATCCCTTTAAATCCCTGATAACTACATATACGAGTGTGTATTCACTATCGCATATAATTAAATCTTCATAGTTTTTCACGTTTGCAAAGGCAGAATATTTATATAATAAAATAACAGGATGTTTGTTTGTCTGTGTATCTGTGTGTTTGTCTGTATGTTTGTACCGATGGATCTCGCAAACCGCTGAACCGTTCGGGTTCTCCTTAACAGGGTAGCTTCTCATAGGTCCCGGGAAGGTTTATAACTATTTTTTTGGGGGGTGGGAAAAACCCCCCCTCTCCAAAAAAAAAAAATTTACATTTTTTTAATTAAAATAAAAATGGGGGTGGCCGGGGGGGCGGCAAAAAAAAAAAAAAAAAGGGGGGGGCGGGGGCGGAGGTTGTGTAGGTTTTGGGGT
>LS057591.1:0-10791 GCA_900241095.1 Acartia tonsa
CCCCCCCCCCCCCCCCCCCCCCCCCCCCCCCCCCCCCCCCCCCCCCCCCCCCCCCCCCCCCCCCCCCCCGAAACATACGCCTTAATAAAAACCTTAGAAAACCCAAAATATTGTTTATTGCAAAATATGCGTAATTCCCCCCAAAATATGAATTTAGGGCGGGAGGAGGAGGGAGTATTTAGCCCTTAATGCAAAACATTTTTGAGGGTAGGTAAAATTCTACCCTCCCCCCCTAAAAATGTTAATAATTTAACTAGATTTTTTCTTGATATTTATCCAATTGTAGAATATTAGTTATAAAGTTTGACGTATCTATCTTCTTATTAATCTACCTTTCGAAATAGATAGATAGATTAATAAGCACAGATATAGACTGATGATAGATAGATAGTCTGAAGTAGCCCCTCTTGAGGGCTATAATTTATACTTTGTCATAATCTGCTCTCTCTTCAACCCACTACAGGTATAATAGAGGTAATATTATAGATTGACATTTCCCTAGGTTTTAACTAGCAAATATAATTACATATCCACTTTTTTGCTAGCCATCAAAATCATATTTTATTTTTCCCCGCTTAATTGGTTGTATGATTTATTTTTGAAAGGATATTATTATTGATTGATTTATTATTATTTTTATTTTTCCTTCATTTTTAACTTTTTTGTGTCCTTTGAAATTAAGGCATATATTTTTCACCTTTTCCATAAAAAATAATTTTACTTTTAGAGACCTTTTAAGACAATGGCCGATAAATTGATGTACATCCCTAATGGATATACACAAAATTACATCTTCTGTAGGTTACAATTAGTTGTTGAAATGTCTTGACATTCAACTTATCGAACCAGCAATCAAAATTCAATATAAGTCCCCAAAGTTGCAAAGCCAACAAATAAGAAAATGTTATTATCAAACTTTTGGGACTAGTATAATAAACAGCCCTTTCTCCCTGCTTCCACTACAAAGAAGTTTTTTTTCTGTATGTCTGCCTGTCAAAATTTATGAAATATGAAATATTCGATTGCCTGTTTGTGTGTCTTTAAGTAACTGAACAATTATTTAATATTTGGACTATATTAGTCGTTTTTATAAAATTTTTTTTACTAAAATTATAGAATATAATATTTAGACCATCTATTTGGTTTGTAAGAATAAAAAAGGGTGTACGCTTTCAGGAAAACAAATTTTATGATCTCTGTATTTTTTCTGGTATTTGAATATTAGAGTAAACCACTAGAGGGAGAAAAGGTTAAATAACTGTGTCTCTGCAAAGCAATCAACTTGCTCAATCTTTCTATTGGGTCATTGAAAATCAACCAATGGTGTCGCTTATATTAACACAGCCAAGTAGCACAGCCAGGAGCAGACGATAGAGTTCTTTGAAAAAGGAACGGAGGTAGTATTCTGTATATTCATATATACTACAGATCTGTTATTTGAATTTTATTTCAACATAATTATTTTTGGCTAGACTTTTTAAACATAAATGAAACAAAATGTCTACTGACAGAAAAAATGATCAAAATTTAGAAAACCGTTGATTTCTACCATAGAACTTTTTTTTTATCTCTTTTACATATTTATGACATCTTTTGTGCATGTAAAAGATTGATATTAATTTAATAAAAGATTGCCAAATACTTAAACAAAGTATGTCTTTTCTTAGTTATAAAAACTAAATAATCTTGTTTTGTGCTTTCCAACAAAATGCCTGTCGAGCACTAGAACCCGCTTTTTCATATTTTTTAAATAGATTTAAAATAGCCTTAACCTTAACAACCCGCATTTCAATTTCTTAAAATGAGAGAGTAAGGGGGGGGGGTTGCAGGGGGTTTAATTTGAACTATTGTTGCTGAACAAGAAGGCTTTTAAAAGAGAACGCTTTTATTTTATTTTACGAGAGAACAAAAAGGTAAAAATAAAAAAAGAACCAACGAGTATAACTATATAGATAGATAAACAAACAAGTTTGTTATTGCCCATGCAAAGGTAACATTAGCTCATAAAATTTCTGTTCAGTTATACTTTCAAATATTCCTATTTTAACCTGTTACATCACCTCGCATTGCTATGCGTCGCTACTATCAACACAACTAAAAGGCCATTATAGAAAACCTTCATTTTTATATAAGACAATTAAATAAGGTTAGAAAGTGAGAAAGATAGAAAGATTAAATAATCCGCAGTCGTATCTAAAATTTATCTTTACAGTAAATATCAGATATACACTAGTTTTAGACGCATGAATCTAGACTCGTATGTAACAGGTTTTAACTATTTTTGAGGTAAACAGATACATATTTTTGTTTACAATCATTAAGTAGAGCTGGTATTAAACGCTTTAGTTTAGTCGAACTGATGTAAATTATCAATTAACCCGCGATCGTGGCTCACCACGTAGCGCATCTGCTCGGCGCCGGGGAGGTGATAGGTTCGAGTCTCGGGCCGACACCGCGTCATAAATAAAGACGTTAAACATGGTTCCTACTGCTGCAATGTCAGGTAGGCGACAAAAATAGTATAAGTAGGGGGAATGCCTTGGCCATAAATAGGCGCAATTAACTACCATGCACAGTTACAACTTCTCAGACAAAGGTCGTGCAATCAAAGGGTTGGTTGTCTGATAGGTGTTACTTAACCTAATATCCTTGGGTGTTAGAGTATCGCATCCCATTACACGTAGATGATGCTCTGGATTCTCTAGATGATCACTTAAATTGAAGGAGCATCTCGCCCCCACCAGGTAAACATATTAAACATATTTTTAAAAAATAGTTTGGGAGTACATAAAATTAACATCTATTGTTCTATCGCTTAAGTTTTTGTTTTCCCTTTCTTATCATTTTCTATTTTCATTTATAAAAGAAATAAATGAATGGGTTTTCAATCATTCTCAAAACACTGATAAGATAAATTGATATTAGATTATAGAGATAGAGATATTAAAATGGAGAAATAAATGGATAGATTGCAACACAGATGGATGAATTTATAGAAAGCAAGATATTTAGATATTACATCTGGACGTAAAATTTTGTATTCTTTACTGCTATAATGAATAAAAGACAATTAAGTATAATAGGATGTTTGAAATTATAAGCAAAATATAGGATAGCCTTTTCATCAGTTTTTTCTTTTTATAAAAAAAAGAATTTTAATATACTGAAAGGTAGATAATGAATTTAATGTTAAAAGAATAGATTGGGCAGGGGTTAAATGACTTATGTTTATGTTGTGGTGACCCTCTGCAGACTTCCAATTGGGTCAGAGAATATCATCCATTAGCGTCGGGAATATCAAAACAGCCAAGTCGCTACAAAAGAACAGAAAGCAATTTTTTAGCAGATCAAAAAATTCCCCAAAACTAGAACCCTATAGTTGTCTGGATTATACATCTATACATTATTGGTTATACAGTATTACTGACAGACTAACAGACAGAATGACAGACAAACTTACAGACCTTATAATTTCGCTAAAAACAAGATTGATATAACAGGCATGTCCAAGATATTTATTCTGAGGGGAGTTAAATGAGGGTTTCAAGGTTTGATTTGGGTATTCTAATGTATTTTTTTCACTTTTGAGAGTGGGAAAAGATCAAAGTTTAAGGGGAGTAAACACCCCTTTATCCCCACTCTTGTACGTCTATGAGGTATAAAAAAAAAACTGAACCACAAGAAGATAGATATTGATGTGTTTGTTGTTTGTGAGTTTTATTGAAAATATTTGTCTTATCTCCCCTCTACTCATCTGTTTTTCCAAGTTTTTACCATCACCATGATTCAACTTAACAAGGACAATTATGTCTATCATCCTATTAAATAAAGTAGTACGCGTTTTTGTCTGTCCCGAAGGATCTCGCTAACCTCTGAACTGATATTGTTCTCCTTTACAGTGAAGCTTCTTATAGGTCCTGGGAAGGTTTTAAACTATTTTTCGAGAGGGTGTTTAACCCCTCTCCCCAAAAAAATAATTTTTATAACTCTTTGGAAACTCAAATTTATAATAGGTCGACTTTTCCTTATCCTACCAGTGCAGTGCCCCTAGAGGCTTCTAGGGGCGTAGCCGCTAGTATTATATAAAGTAGGAAGGTTTTTTTTCTGAACCTTAACATCTCATAAATTACTGGTTTTATTGTGTTGTACTTTTCATTGAAGCTCTAAAGCTGTCTTGGGAGGGTTTTGGACAAAGCTTAAATTGTATTAAAATTGTGTCAAAAATGATCCATGTGACGTAATAAAAATGAGGGATTATCCATCTCTTTTTTAGTGGTTTTCTTTCCCAATTCTCCTACATCTCCCTCATTTTATTACGTCACATGAATCATTTTTGACATAATTTAAACACAATTTGGGCTTTGTCAGGGTTTTGTGTCATTTTCCTGACCTTCGGCACCCTCCTCCGAGAGGCTATGGGCAAAGATACTAGTACATTTTAAGGTATTTTTAATGGTTTATTATAATACCAACAACATCCGCCCATTAGATAACGTAACATAGCTTCAGTTGTCGCTAACGAATCCAATTTAACCTAACCTAACTATTCTATAAATCGTTATATTGTAATTTTGTGTGTGGGTTTGTGCCTTTTAATGTTTACCAAAGAATTAAACATTTTTTTTTCATAACAGGCATTATAGATAGGCAAGGTTTAGGTTAGTAGAATACAGTGATAACGCTCTCGTAAGTTTCAGGCCTCCCGTAGGGGCTAATTGATTCGGTGAAGTTATTAATTAATCTCGTTTAAGTAGTATGATAATTAATTAAGATTTTATGTTCACCTATTAAAACAAAACAAACAAAAAATAATGATAGAATGTCTCTTATATCTTAATGAAGGGTAATTTTTTCTCTCATCATCGTGTCTCAATTAATTTGTTACAGAGGGAGAACAGATAATAAAGATTTAATGTTAAACAAAAATTTTACAGACATTTTGGTAATAGGTTTATACATAACTATCCTTCAAAATAAAATAAATGGATCTCTGTCTGTGTGTGTGTGTGTGTGTGTGTGTGTCTGTACCAACGGATCTCGCAAACCGCTAAATTGTTATGGTTCTCCTTTACAGTGTAGCTTCTCATAGGTCCTAGGCATGTTTATAAAATATAAAAGGAAAATAATAATTCTTAATTTAGCCCATTAGTAGGTAAGGTTTCGTGAGTATTGCAAAAGCATAACAATCTGTTGTAATAGGATAATAAAAATTATCGCATCATATTATAGACAGCTTTCCGCAGATAATAAAATAAATTATAGCGTGTAAACCAGTTTTGTTACTCCCAAGGGGCCATATTGGCTGTAATACTATACTATTTTTCATTATGGCTCAGAACCTGTTCTAATCCAGCGGATATTAATCGGTTTCGAATTCATACTGGAAAGAAGTCGCGGGTATTTTATAATATGTAAAATAGCGGATACACCTTAGCATCTATGGGTTCTGTATTTGAATGGAAATAGATAAAAACCATCCCAAGACTTAAATCTAAAAAAAAATATCCCAAAACCATGGCAGGACCTATGTGACGCTTCCCTAAAATGGAATTATCGAAATCTTAAGTTATAGGCAAAATAAACCTTACTACTTTATATAATACTATAAATATATATAATGAAATGATATAAGTTTAAAATCATTTTTCTGTATGCAATGTGCGTAGAATAAAACCACAAAATCATTGATAGGCAATGCAGAAATAACAAGGATGAAAACATTCTTAAAATATAATAAAACACGGTGCTATGTTGAAAAGAGACGACGCTAGTGTTAAAAAAAGACTATTTAAAAAAACAAAACAAAAAGTTTACATGAAATATTTAGAGATTTTAAAAATTACATAATCGAAACAATATTAGTGCAGAATGTGTTATATGATTGTACTTTTTTATTAGAAATTATTATGATAATGCCTTATAATTTAGGAATCACATATATCAGAACTCATTCATATAATTTTACTTTTTTAGTATGTTAACATGTTGAAGATAATGAAGAGACAGGCTTTTGAATACATAAGAACTCACCAAGCAAGCAGGCAGGCACATTGGGCTTTTCCTTACACCCAAAGTCTTATAATAAGTCCCCAAAGTTTTATAATAATGTATTCTTGTTAGTTAGCTCATCAACTTTGGAGACTGTTTTTGAATTTTTCTTTGATGGTTAATTAAGTCAAGTATTCAAATGTTTCAACCACAAATTGTAATCTACAGTAGGGGTAATTTTATGTATAACAATTGGGGATGTACATTGTACATCAATTTATCGGCCAATGTCTTATTCCTTTAGTTCCCTGCCAAACAAGCATTGATTTGATATATATAGGACGAATCTAAAATGCTTAAAATTACATTAAATAAAACAATAGAGGGGGAAGGGGTTAAATAACTGTATGTCCAAACCCCGTGGACCATGTACCGACTTTCAATTGGGTCTTTGAATATAGCGTCGGAAATACAAAACAGCAGAAAGCAATTTGCTAGCAGACGAAAAAGGTCCCTAATACTGGATCCAGGTAGTTATCTGGATTATATATCTATACTTATACATTCATTAAATCTGTAATCAAAACTATCAGTTTTTGACGTACAAACGGACATAATCTGTATATATGGAAAAGCTATGCTTGTAATAATTTGAAATCAATGACTTTTTGTTCCATAACAGTTTTATCTTTAACTTACATCTGATAACAATGTTTCAAACACAGAATATTTTATTTCAATACTTTAGAAACAAGGACGTTAATGTTTAGTTGTCTTGTGCAGGGATCTAAAGGGATAAGACAATGGCTGATAAATTGATTCACATCCCCAGTGATTATAAACAAAATAACCCCTAATGTTGGTTACAATTAGTATTGAAACGTTTGGACACTTGACTTAATGAACCAACCTATCAATATTTAATAGATGTTCCAAAGTTGTTAAGCTAACGAATAAGAAAACGTTATTTTAAAACGGAAGGGACAAATGTAATGAATATCCCATTGTCCCTTATCTTCCTGTGTTTAGCGACACTTTCACTGTTATAATTACTAAGCAAAGTCAATCAGGAAATAAATTTTTATGTAATTAAGTAACAGGATGCCAGTCTGTGTGTAGCGATGTAAATATTGTTAACCGCTGAACCGATATGGTTCTCTTTTAAAGTGAAGCATCCTATTGGTCTAGGGAAGGTTCATAACTATTTTTAGGGATGGTAACTTCACAATTTAAATACCCAAACCCAGATTTAAAACTTAAGTGGAGGACCGACCCTTTCCCTCCTTCCCTTAACCTAAAGTGCTTCTAGAGGCCTCGAATTTTAGTTTATATTCTTAGTTGTTTTATGTGTTCATCATAGAAAATAATAATAGAATGGCTTCAAGTGAACTATCAGAAGATAGAAATGATTCAACAAATCAGGATTCGTTTATTTACATGTTCAAGTCAGTGATCTAAAGTGATAAGACAATTGCTTATAAATTGTTGTTCATCCCTAATGATGATACACAAATATAACCCCCACTGTAGATTAAGATTAGTGGTTGAAACATAAAAAGGTCATATTTGGTAAAGTTCATAGAGCTGAACGCTTTCTATACTATAACTTTGCTTCATAATGAAATGAAAAGAATAGACTAACATGTACTACCCTGGCCTGGATTTACCTAACCAGTACACAGGATATAACCTGATGGCAATAATTACTTTGCTTATATAATATAACAAATCAGCTGTTTCTGTGTAGTACAAGTTGTCGCAAATATATGTATTAAATAAAATAAAAAGAATAGACTAGCATGTACCCTGGCCTGGATTTACCTAACCAATACACAGGATCTAACCTGGTGGCTATATTTACTCATGAACAACAAGACAAGGAATGTGTGTCAGAACTATGTATAATGAAAATTATTGAAATGTTAAAAACAAGGATGACAACATCCATAAGGGCGAAGCTCTAAAATCAGAAATAAGGACTAGCAAACAATAACTCTTGTTGATTGTCAGAACTTAATAAGTAGGAGGTTTTACTGTAAAATTGCGTAAATAAATGATGCAGTAAAAGGACATACTTTCAATTTTAGTACTTAATTAGAGAAAAACTTTGCTTATAACATTGTCCTTTGTCGTCCTAGGAATTAGTATTCCAATAATCAGATGAAAAGATTATTAATTATATCACATAAAAAATGGTGACAAAAAAGTTAAAGATGAACATGTTTTATATGGACTTACGGACATTCTATTAACGATTATAGAGTTGCTATGCTTTCTAAATCATACTGCATAGAAGAAATTTTGGAAATCGGACCAAAAATACTAAAGATATGGGGGAAAATGTAAAAAATATAAAAATAGCCAAAAACCTGCAAAAAGGCCATCTAACCGTCATTGTTGATTTCTTCAAACGACGGGAAATTTAATTTTGATATCTATAACTGAAAAAATTTTGAAAATCGGATCACAAACGCCAAAGATATGGGGGAAAATGTGGAAAATAAAAAACCTGCTAAAAAGCTGTCCTACCGCCATTGATGTTTTATAGTTAATTGTGCTCCTTAATGATGGGAATGTTGTCAGCCTTCTTTCTTTTATAGGAGCCGAGTAAATTCCATTTCCACCATAGCGTTACGGACTGACGGACAGACAAAGTGAATTATAGAGTAGCTTCGCTACTAAAAAGCAGTAATGGTTACTTAAACAAATGACACAGGTTGTAATAAATTTCGTCACAAAAATAATAATTTTTGACACACTACAGGAGGTTAAAGAGGAAATAAAATTTAAACCTAAACATATCCTTGGAAACATTCTAGCTATTATCATGTTCTTTGCGGATTATGCCTCGGATATTTGGGTTATAGGTAATTATAATATTCTTGGATAGCGCAATGGAAAATATCTTGTAGCTAGTATTAAAAACATAAACAATTTTTTTTAAATTCCATATGTTCGTTATTTCCAATAATGCAAGACATGTATGTATGTATAAGCAACTGCAAAACCATTGCAACGTAAATTTTTTATAACAAAGCTTTTCTATTATTAGATGATGATTCCTTTAACAGTTTGATACGATTTAGAAAACGTAGTAACTCTATATTCGTTACTAGAAAGTCCATTTAAAATATGTTGTTTATTTTTGACATTTTTTATGTCATCATATTCTTCTGAATTTTGGGAATACTAATTCCTAGTACAACAAAGTACAATGCTATAAGCAAAGCATCTCTATAATAAAGTCCTAAAAAGTAAGTATGTCTTTAAACAGAATTTTTTATACAATTTAGTTTATATTTTTTAATTAATATTCTTTATGTTCGTTTGTTCTTCCATTTAGTTTCAGAGCATCTCTTTTATTAATATTGTCATCCTTGTTTTATTAGTCGCACTACATGCCGAGGAAGGTTGGTCAGTGAATGCCATCATAACAATATGTGTTGTCATTATTCCACTCTGTATTCTTAACATCACCAGTGCCATCTGGTATCATCAGGTAAAACTTAACTAAAGGGTAGCTGCGCTCCTGTTAAAGACTAATTAGCAGGGAGGAAGGGGGCATTGGGCTGTTTATTACACTAGTCCCCAAAGTTTTATAGTAACGTTGACTCAAAAACTTTGGGAATTTTTTTGAATTTTTGATGAATTGGTTTATTACGTTGTGTGTCAAAACGTTTCAACCACAAATTGTAATCTACAGAAAGGGTAATTTTGTGTATCATCATTGGGGATGTATATTATTTTATAGAACATTGTCTTATCCCTTTAGATCCCTGCTAACTAGTAATAATTTAGGATCATTCTGGTCCCCGGGAAGGATTCTGTCCTGTCTCCAGCAAGTTTCTGGTCTGGGAAACATTATACCTGGCCATAGGACACCTGCTCCTGTGCGGTCCAGTGGTGAGGATACTTCATGTGATGTGGTGTAGCTACAGAGAGAGGGGGCCTAGAGCACAGGCTTATAAGAAATTAAGGTATAATTGTTCAGTTTTATTAATCTAGAGAGGGAGATGACAATGAACTGATTATTGTACTTGTCCCCAAAGTTTTAAACATCGTTTTCTTATTTGTTGGCTTAATAACTTTGGAGACTTTAATTGAATTTAATTGGTTGTTTCATAAAGTTGAGTGTCCAAACGTTTCAACTAATAATAATCGACAAATGTCTTTTCCCTTTAGATCCCTGATATTAACCAGTATAATCAAACTAATTGTTTGTCCATTACAGGTAACTTAAAGTTGTTCGACCCCACCTCAGCTTTCATGTCGAAATAAAAATAAAGAAAGAGTCTAAGGCACTTACTTTGGGTAATTTGGTAAAGGGGACACAAAAATTTCAGATTCTCTTTATAGTGCCTATAAAAAAAGGATTGATTTTAAAACTCTTGGCCAAAGAATTCGTATAATTAGAATAGTCTTTTATTCTAACAAGACGTCATTCGGGATTTTTCGGAAAACGTCTTTTAATCTAAACAGTAATCAAATTGTTAGTCAAAATTTTAAAAAATGAAATGTTATTCCAAATCTTGTAGACAGTTTTTAACACCCTTAGATACCTTTTAACATGGGCGAATACACCCTCCTAAATTTTGCCTTCTAGTAAAGATTGTACTATGAACGTGACGCAGCGTACCTATCACAGATGGACCCATCCTGTACAATATATTTGTCTAGTAAAGATTGTACTATGAACGTGACGCAGCCTACCTGTCACTGATGGACTCAGTCTGTACAATATATTTGTCTAGTAAAGATTGTACTATGAACGTGACGCAGCTTACCTATCACTGATGGACTCCT
>LS057592.1:0-10790 GCA_900241095.1 Acartia tonsa
ATTTGCTCTTCGTTTGTGTTTTTTTTCGTGAAAATTAAACTTTTTGTAATAAGACAATTTGCGGATTTAATGGCACAACTTTTGACAGCCCGGCTTGCGTACTGAAGCACAAAAAAATAAAAAATTGGACAGTTTCTTATTATGCAATATTTTGATTTTTAAATTTTTTACATTATTAAGATCAAAACTATTATAAAATTCAAAATATTATTCAGTCAGCCATTCCATTTTTTGGGCTATAAATTTGGGTCCCAAAACTTTAATACGCATGGTTTGCAATGGATATTTGTTATTAGTGGCTATGTATTGAAAGAGATAAAAATGTTTCATCAATTTAGCTTGCTAATAGAGACCTCATTTTATAGTCAGTTCGTTTATTTAGTAGAAGGAGAGGGGATTGGGTAAAGTGAATAGATGGAAATACCGTTATTTTAGCCAGCAGCGAGCATCACTTCATCAGAGTACATGAAAATCTGGTGCAACATCCAAGTAATAAAAATGTCGATTTGTTAAGTAGGTGTTCTATGAATTTTGCCTAATTATAAATTTATACCGCGATATCATGATGTTTTTTAGACAAAACAATCTTTGAACATTTTATTCTATAGCAAGTTGTCTTTGTGTATCTATGTATGTACCGAAAGATCCCGTTAACAAATATAAGACATTTGCACCATTTTATTTAATTTCAATACAAAAAATACAATAATCAGAACAACGTTCGTTTAATTAATACAAATGGATAAAAAGCCATACATAATACAGCTATTGAATTTCTTCTCTTATTAAGCGAAGCTTTTCTATAATTAGGGTCGGTCCGTCCGTCAGGAACAAATAGCTTTTTCGATAATTTAGGAATGTTAGAATTGTCCTATCGATTTCAAACTTTGCATGGTGATTCCTGTAGTAGTCAGGTACGATTTAGAAAGCATAGCAACTGCATTAACGTTACCATAATGTCCGCACGTCCATTTCAAACAACTTTATTTTTAACTTTTTAACAACAAATTTTTATGTGATATAATTATACGATTGATCTGGTTTTTTTATTACTAATTCCTAGGATAACAAAGTAAAATGTTATAAGCGAAGCATCTCTATAAACAAGTCCTAAAAGAAGTAAGTGTGTCCTTAAATGTTATCCTGTATTTAAGCGGGTTTTCAGCAAATTTACTTGCAATTTTGTTTCGACTTTTATACATTCATATTCTGATTAGTCAGCTTTGACACTCTACAAGTGTTAATATTCGTTTGTCCTACCCTTTCAGAGCTTTGCTTGTCATCCTTGTTAAAAAAATCCATGTTTAAGACTTTAAATTGTTTAATTTTGTTCAATTAATAGTCTTGTGTGAATTTTAATGGATGCTCTGCAATTTGGGTTTGTAAACATCTTAAGTGGCGTTCATGAGTTTTTGAGACAACAAAAGTGATGTTTTATTATCGTCAGGGTGGTGTAAGCCTTATGATGTAAACATATGTACATGTCTCATTACTCTTGGTAAGGGAAACATATATAAAAATTAATAATATTATAGTGATTCAGACAGACATACATATGTAAAAAAAAAAACTAGAATAAACATCAAAGCTTACTAGAAAATTTGTCAACCCTTCTTTAATTTGTACTCAAAATAGGTATGTTTACATCATAGACATAGGTCGACCTATCTAATCAAGTTTTGTGTCAAGTTGTTCTACAATTACATAATTTTTTGTCTTCTTTAATTTTAAACAAATAATAAAAAATCAGATTGTCTTTTTAAGGGTATGTCCATTTGTCCAAGTGGTTTACTTGATTCTTCAGAGCTAAATATTCTCTCATAAAATTTCGTAGATTTTTTACAGCCTTTTTATATCTTTTACCACATATTTAAAACCTTCATACAAACAAAATGCAATTAAAGCAAGTTGGCACTTTTTTATACCTTTTATTTATCTTAAATTAAACTTAATTAAAATGTTTATGGAGTCGTTCGGCATTCGTTAGCTTAAAACTTCACGGGTAATTGAACCATGATTGGCTTTGTACAAACTAACAGTGTTAAAACTTTCCCTGCAATAAATTTAATCTAAATAAAATATTTTTATTATCTTTAGTATGTTGCAATGTGAATGTGATTAATGATCTTACTACCCTCAATAAAACAAGAATAACAACATCAATCATTTAATCAATCAATGAATAGGATAACTATATCATAAAAAATCATTTTGGTTCCCATCTTTTACATGAATCATAATGCCTAGTTAAAAATCAAACATGCATATATTAACGATAAGAGGGACGTTTGTGCCCTATTTATAGAAAACCTTCTCATTTAAAAATTTCTTAAATCTACTATGAATTTATTCTATCATGAAGAATAGTTACCCCTGTCAAGTCTTTATGTGTGTTTGTGTTTGTACGTATTTAAAAAGGGGAGATGTAGATTCCATTCTTGCATTTTACGTGTAGCTTTGAGTCTAGCAACATTACAGGAGACTTACAAGGTATCTATATCAAGCTTACACAGTTTTATCTATATTTGCTATCTTTTGTATGTGTTATCTGTCTTTGCTATCTTACAGTAATCTTTAAAATTGTTTTTATGCATTTTTTATAAGTTACCGTTGACCACTTTTAGCTAATGATTTACAGTAGACACTATTGATACTAGCAGGGTGGTTCTAATCCTATGGGGCCTGTACTTAAAATGCACAAACCCTGCGGGGCTACTCATTTTCCCACTTATATCAATCTATATCTAAATTAGGGAGGGTTCTGAGCTCAATAAGGTACTTATAGGGAATACTTGAAAATTTATTTATTAATTTGTGAGCTTTCCATTTATGAATTTTGTCATCATTGTTGATCTAAGTCACCTATCCAATAACATTTTTAGATAAATATCATAAATATTTACTTCTTATATATCTTTTTTAAGTTTATTTTTCACAACACGTGTCTACGTCCCTGTTAGTCCTAGCAACGTTGTATACAAAATAACCACCGTTACACCAATAAAAATAATCATCTTTGTTGACTTTATGCACTTACACTTGTAAAAAGTTGTTCGATCATTTCTGCTAATGTTAGATCAGATGCAAATATAGTTTTTCATGTTAAACTTTTGTGTTGCTTTGCAACTTTATTAAAATATTGGGTATTAGGAATAGACTTTTTCCCATGTATAGAATTTTGTATTTCCCTCAACCCACTTTCTAAAGAGCTAACAAGTAAAAACTGTACAAAAGTAATGCTGATCAGGTCCTGAAAAATTGTCGACCAATCGGGAGTTTATTTATATATAGTGATTAAGTTTCTATAAAATTCAATGTGCTTGAAATAAAATAACCATAACATTGCTATTACTTTAAATTTACCGTTGATATTTGCTATTTTATTTTAAATCCCAATTTTTACGTGAAATAATGAACGTATCTCAAGAACACAACGATGACGGTTAAGTGATAACCGTTTTTTTGGCTTCAGATCGAAGTACCTCTTTTCTTAACTTTGTCGGTTTTAAACTTTACGCATTTTTACCTTTTTGGAGGAGGCGGGGGGTTATATATGAGGTAAAATAGCATATACCCTGCATATGGTCCATTTGAAGCTTTCTTAAACCTATAATTTATAAACCTATGTTATAAACCTACATTATTAAGACACTATGTCATCATTAGATAGACAGATAATCATCCTACCACTTTATGATAATTTTTTTATTTTTCATGTCGTACTATTTTAAGGACACGTACGTTGTAATTAAAGAAACAAATCCTCAAAATGAATCCCCTTTCAAATGTAAGTATTAGTTTTTTTTTATTAGTAGCACAACTATACATTAATAATAATGAATAAGCTCAAAAAATAATACATATTTTTTTTCTTTTTTTGTTACTATATAATACTTCTTTGTTTGTTTATAAAGTGTTCTTTTTTTCCGATTTTATGCTAAAAGAAAAACATTTAAATTAATAAAACTAAACGAAAATTTAGATTTTATTATTCTATTATTAACTAATTCTATTACAATTTTAATATTTTAGGTTTCTGTTATATTATTAGCTCTGATTTGCTCAACTAATTCTTCTCCGCAAAGGAACAGAAAAGTTCAGGTACAAATAATTTGTGTACGCTTCACGCACCCAACACAGAAATTTAATTAACTCAAAACCAGAGAATGCCAAGAACACATTTACTAAAGTAACAGGATGAGTTTCTGAATTCTGTATGGCAAACAAAATATCGTAAACGGCTGGACCGATCGAACTACACTTTTTTGGGGGAAGTCTTACATTGGTCTATGGAAGGTTTCAGGCTAGAGGGGTGCATCATTTGCCCCATATCATTTCCAACAGCACCCTCGACTCCTAAGCAATAATCATTTTTAATAAAAAAATATTTTTGATTTATTTTTTTGATTGATTATTTTTTAACTTTCAGGCAACTTTTATTGGAGATTTAATAGATACAGATCATAAAGTAGAAGGAGAGGTAAAGATTTTTTGTAAACCTTTAGTTTTTTATGATTTGTATTATTTAATTTTAGATTTTTTAAGGACATACATGACAAAAATATCTATTCTACTGATCTTGTTATAATCCATTACTTACAGCGCAAATACCATAAATCTATAGTATATTCGTAAATAATTTCTGGTTTATCGACGTAGTTTAAATTTTATTTGTAAGAAGTAAGCGAAAAAACATCTAATGCTTCAACTGTGTAGGTTAGGTATCGAGTATTACTAGACATAATCTTATCTAACCACTTAATCATTGCTCGGTAGCTGAACCTCAGACGCGCATAAGCTTGAAATCAAAGCAAGTCCGTTTGTCACTTGTGTGCTTACATTTTTCTGAAAAGACGGAATACAATATTAAGAATAGGTTTAAACATCGAGCTGAGCTATAAAATTCTTGTAGGACGGTTTTCCTGAGGCTTACAGGTTGCTTTACGCGCGGCTGCCAAGTCCAGTCCTTATACTTTTAACTTATATCAGAAACATTTTGGTAATTTAAATCTCTTATTTTAGGTTTACATAATAAACGAGGATACGCTTGCCATAGATAAATTTGGATATGATGGTAATGGCTTTGGTGTCTATATTCATGTAGCCACTGAGGTAGGTTACAGCGCAGCTACTATATAATTATGTTTGTCTGTACGTCACACTGTGAGTAAGTTAATCAAATTAGCTTAACATTCTTGTTTATGAATATAAATAGAAAATCACAGTACGTTTAAGTAACTTTACAAAGTGTCTCAAAAATTAGCCATGTGACGTTATAAAAATGAGGGATTACCCATCTCCTTTTTAGAGGTATTTTCTCTCACTTCTCCTCTCATCTCCCTCACTTTTATGACGCCACATGGCTGATTTTTGAGACACTTTGTAAAGTTACTAAGTTTAAACAAACCATAATTATATGCATGCAGAGTAGCTTTTTATATCCTTTTTATATCTCTTAAAAAAACTTTATATATTCGAAAACCTTCACTAAAAGCTTATTCATGAGTTTTGAGTGAAAATTAGAAACATAAGAGCTCTGGAAATAAATTTTTGAATTTAAATGTGAATTTAAGAAGTGTTCTTATTCTGTAACATTACAGATTAAGATTTTTTTATTTTTCATTCTTTCAACTTAATACAAATTTGTAATAAATTTTCAAGTTTAGGTTAGGTTATTTGTGTGATAGGATAGCCCTATGGTGGTGCTATTTTCAAGCAAGATTATTGCATATATATTTTTTAAAAGTAGAAATCGAGGGGGATGGCACCATCCCCAAAAAAGTTATAAACCTTCTCAGAACCTATTAGAATCTCTACTGCAAAGGAAAACAATATCAGTTTAGTTGTCAGTGAGTTTCTTTGAACACGAGCGGACAGACACACATACACAGACAGATAGACATCATGTTACTTTTATATAAGGGTATATTCGTCTCTAATTTTGCTATAATATTTTTTTAATTTGGTTGGTTTTAGATGAAATCTAATTGTGTTATAAAAGGATTGAAATGGATTGTTAGAGTAATTCAAGGAAAAATTCTCTTCATTTTTTTCATTAGAAAATTTGTGATACAAAAAGAAAGAATATATAAAGTCAGCTAAATAAATAATACCAATTTCAAATAAGAGTTCAAATGATAAATTCAGAGCAATGTTTATGTTTATTATTAGAATAAGACGGATAAAATTTGTGATTAACAAAATAAAATTACTGAAATATTTTAAAATGAATATCTTTTAAATTTCAAATATTTTAAGTTTTAAATTAATTACAGTTTCTTTACAAATTCACTTATTTCAAAATAAATCTACTTTTCTTTTTGTGCATGCAAAAATACATTCATTTTTCCATGTCTTTTATCTATGTCAAAGGATAAAGTGCTCTTAACTCTGAAGTCACTTTTCTACTTTTAAAATCATTTTCACAGATTTTAAAAAAATTTCCTAGATTTTTTGCAACAAGAATTTTGTACTTTATGCTCTTACATAATCAAATATTTCAATTTTTAAAAAAATGTTTTCTCTCAAATTCTTACCGAATAAAACCAAAGGATAAAACAATTCACAAAAAGATTATGATATAAATTACCAGGTAGAGAATCACCAATGTCAAAACAGTAATTCTAATCTAGAGAAGATATTTTATCGTCATTTGGGATGTTAAATCTGACAATTATTCCATTTTCAGGGTTCAAATTTAGATGACTATGAGGCCAACAAGATTCTTGTTTCCTACCCAACTGGATCAGAGGTATGCTTTAAATAATCATTATTGAAACACAAGGTATTATTTCTTAAAAATAAGTATCCTTTCCTTCAGCTGTATTTCGTTTTATCTATTCATCTTACATTTAAATTTCAATCATGCATTCTCTCTCACAAATTCTATTTTTAATGATAAAATAACTTTTTAGGGTCAGCCTATTGAGGAGCCTTATGATGGTAGCGGTCAGCTTATCATTGACCTTAAACAGGTAAATTTTATCAACATGCAGCTTTTTAAAGTCTGACTTGCTTGTCTTTTGGTTTTTCTGTAATGCAATTTAATATTGTTTGTAAAAAAAATATTATAAATCTTTTTCAAATAAGATTAAAGATACCTTTTTCCTGTCTTCTAGCATTTTCTTTAGTTTTGCTGTATAACACTGCACTGTTCTGATTTAGGTTGGAGTACGTGCCTCTGACGTGAAATGGTTGTCTGTTTGGTGCACTGTCTTTGAGCTCAGCTTTGGCCATGTAGAATTCTAATTATTCGTTGAAACTTCATTTATAATAGAGATTATTAAGAGCTGTTGTGTCTCCTTTGCCCTACTCCTTTTCCACTCCTACCCAAATCCCATCCTCCATCAAATCTTTTGCCCTAAATTTTCGCCCACTTTCCTACCACTATCCTTGGCTCATTTCTTCCCCTACCCTTCACAACCCTTTACCTTCCTTTGAAACCAATTCCCTCTTCTATTACTCTCTTTCCCGTTTTAAAACCATTCCCTTTCTTACTTATACCTATAATTCTTCTCCCTCCCCTTTCCCATATACGTACCCCACCCCCTTACTTTTACTCCCTTACCCATTCCTTTTCCCATTGCCTTTCTCTTCCTTGCACCTTTCCCTTCCTTTTTCCCTTCCCACCCTCCTACACCTCCATCCTCCCCTCCCCCTTGCCCAAACTCACTCCTTACCCTAACTTCCCATCCCTTATTCTTCCCTTTCCCAATATTCCCACAGTTTGTTCATGATGTACGGAAATCAGCTGTTTCTAATTTGTTACTCTAAATTTTCTCTTTTCTCTCTATTTCATACTTCATCATTATTTATATTTATATTTTTATTAGATTAATAAAAACTGAAATTGTATATATTTGTTTATCATTTTTTCAACCTATAATATGCAGCTGCCGCGAAATTCAAATTTTTTAGGTGCAGATGAGGGTGGCTGTGTCTGAATATGTCTAAAGGAGCCGCGGCTAAGGGTGGTATAAATAAAATTTGGTGGCTTAGGCAGAATGTGACTTCGATTTTAGTGTGAGGGTGGCTACGACTGAAAGTGACTTAGTAAGGCTAAGGGTGGCTGTTGCCGAGGGTGATGAAATTGAAATTTAATGGCAGCCTATGGATGAGGCCTACTGGGTGACTTAGAAAGCTGCGGATTTGACTGCTGAGCTCTGCTTTATACTGAAGGATAGGAACTAATTTTAGAAATAATAGCCTAAAAATTATGAAATTTTGTGGAAAAAATACAAAATTCATAGAGAATTCTAGAAAAAAAATCAACAAATATATCAACAAATTCTTTGCCATTATTCTTTTTATTCTTTCAAAAGTCTTTTAGTATTTAATAAGTTGATAAATGCTTTTATCTTAAATTAATCTGCTATCATATTTAGGCATTATACAAGTTACCCCGTTTTATGCAAAATTCTTGAAATATTATCCCCTTTGATTTATGTAAAGCTTGCGTTTCTATTTCTAGAAAGTACCCAAAAGTGCTATACTTTGCAAACAAAGTGTCCAGTAGAAACAGCAAGATTTTAGAGTAGCTTGGTTACTCGCTAATTAGAATGTCCGTTCATCCGACTGTTCATCACTAAATCGATTTATTTAATTATTTGTATACTGTATTGATATGAGAAACAGGGTGCGACTAATAAATAGCAAATGCACTCTTTCTCTCTCTCTCTCTCTCTCTCTCTCTCTCTATCCCTTTTTTGCTGTTTTTTTTTCTCTATATCTATCTTCTTTAGATTTATGAAGAGATATAAGGTTTTTATAAATAAATGATACACGAATTTCTAATATTATACAAAGGTTCTAATTGGACTAAATGATTTTTAAAATGTTTTAAAATATCTATTGAACGACAAACTCGATATTTACACAAAATTTAGCTTGGTATAAGGCAAGTTTTAGGCTATTTTTGATGAGTTAGGTTAACTTCTCTGAACTTTCTAAAAACTGAGTAAGATTTTAACAATTTTTAATGGACACTCGTAAAGAAAGTATAGAAGAAGAAAGCAAAGAAAAAGGAAATACAAGGAATATTCATTAGTTTATCCCTATCTAGCAAGCCGGTTAACTAAGTTAAGTCTGCTTATCAGAGAAAGCAATGTTAGTTAATGTAAGTTAATTGAAAATAATACAAAAATTCACTATAGTGATGTTTATGATATTATAAGAATTCATTTAAACTCATGTCAATATGATAAAACATTTAATATGCTTATAAAACTTTTTTTCAAACTTAGGTATGCTTTTCCTTTAGTGAGAAATGGAAAGCAACATTGACACATTGACTTACATTTGACCTACGTATGTACTATAAACTGCTGCTAAAATTTACAAAACAATGAAAATTTCAAGGCCTTAAGTGTTACAATTATTTTGCTTTCCTACAGCATTATTTAAATCTTTCAATATCGCAGCTAGTAAAGGGTGTTTAAAAAAACAAGCGCTTACAATTTAAACCGAATAAAGTACTTGACATCTTGTAGATAATTGTAGGGTTTTTGATGGGGCATGTATAGACCTGTATGTAAACACTGCAACGTTATTCATGTAAAATATTCAGTGATTTATTATCGGACAACACCCCCTCCCCCCAAACAAAAAAATGTGATATAACATTAATTATCTTATACTGGTTATTATAGCTTGTTTTGCTTCTCTACTTATGAACATAATGGCGTTTTCACACAAAGTACCTTCTTCAATTCTGATTATTAACCCCTACCCCTTATTTTAAAAATAGAAAGAAAATAGGTATTTTTAAAATAAATTGTAAATTTGGGGAGGTTTGTTTTAGGTCAGGTTAGGTTAGGTTATATTGGATACTAGGTATCCCTGCATGATTGGGGCACCGCATGTATAGAACACGCAGGGTTAGAGCCCAATTTTTCCTACCCGTGGGTAGGCATACCTCCTTATTTAAAAATAAAGTGTGTGTGTGTGGGGGGGGGGGATATTAGTTCTCAAAAAGGAACTTAAAGTCGATAATGTAAAAAGTTAATAATAGGCAGATTTCAATTTTAGAAATACAAAAAAACTTGTAATTAAAAATGGATTTTATGCAGCGGCAAGGACAGATTGAAAAAGTAAAAAATCAAATGATGCAGGTTCGAGTTATAAAAGCAAAGCTTTTCTACATCTAGGTTGTGTCAACACGTTCGCAAGGGAAACTGAATTTATTTATTAGCTTGGGAAGGTTAATAACAACATAGGGCTAGAACTGTTGTCGACAATCAACCATTTGATTGTACGACCTTTGTCTTATTTATGGGCCAAGGCATTTCCTGTAGTCGTATTATTAATACGCATCAATTTATTGACGTCAGTATGTCGACATGTTACCAATGACGCTTTTTTACACTGTTTTTATAGAGTTGCTTAGCTATCAAAAATATTTAAAGTAATATTTTAATATAATTAAACTAAAGTTTTAAAATTTATTAAGGTGATGGGAATAACCGACCCTGCAGAATTTCAACGAATAGCCAAGTAAGATTTAAACAGCTACTCTATACACACACATATATGTCCGTAAGTTCGTAGCTTGTCCAATGGTTTCTCTCGGCAGGCAGCACTAAATATGTGCGGAGCCGTCGCTTGCAGCAGATCTCATGCGCGTAGCCACTAATAGAAATCATAATTAAGCATAAATTAAACAGCCACACGACTGACGAGCCCTAATTGAAATATAAAGGTAGGGGAAGGGGGGGGGCATTGGACTGTAAATTACACTAGTACCCAAATTGTTAATAAACCATGTTCTCTAAATTGGTTTAAAATCTCTGTTT